>CAMAPF010000991.1:3570000-3630000 GCA_945859915.1 Cuscuta epithymum | reverse complement strand
TTGATAATAAATCCTTATGAACTGATTCTTCTTATGTGTATCTGTCGCAGCTCGTACATCGAAAAGAGGCTCGGTAAATGCTCTAAAAAATCAAGCGCCTGGAATGAGATAAGTTTTTCTCAACTCTTTTGTGTTTAGATTCTTAGATCTGAAGGTTCTTCAAATTTATTTAGGTGTTATTATATATTAATCGTGTATATTTACAAAAGTATATGATCAATGATTTTGAGATAAATTTTCATCAAATTTTTTTGTGTTAATACTTCTGGCATCACAAGTTTCTCTGTTCATCGCATGCATTAACATCATTTTTACTTAGATCTGTCTATTCTTATATCACGAAACTGCTTCCGTTCTTAAAATAAATTTGCGGGTTTTAAAAATGCAGGTGTAATTGCTCTTTGTGTAAGAATGACTAACCTACCTGAAATTATACTACCTTTTTATTAGTAAATGATTTTTTTCCTAAGTGTTAAAGGTAAAGCCAATCTGAAGTTTATCTCAGTATTATTAATATTATTGTGGGCTGTGAACAAAAACTTGGGTTTCTAATCATTGGTCCTTCTACCATTTCAGGTTTGCCAAAAGTAAGTGGCAATAAAAGCACATCAAAGAAGAGAGATCCCTTTACTGGTTGAAGCCTCGATTAAAATCTTAGAAGGTTGAAATCACAACATTACTTCATGCACATTTTTAGAAAATAAACTGTTCTGTCAAAAAGTTTCTACTTCAATCTTCACATTTTTATTTATTTTATTCCCTTATGCTTCAAAAAGAATGTAATGATTAACTTGAACTTAACACATCATTTTAAAAACTTCGTAATGTGATATAGTTGGATGGTAATACCCACCCAGCTGTTTTTATAAAAATGTGAAATATTTTGTGAGATTTTCTAAATGTAACAAACATACTTTCCTATATGGGTAAAGTATTTGATACATACTTGCAATATATATGAATCTAATACAAATATATAGGTAGTGTTATACATTTGGTGGGTATCGTTTAAGTGTTTTCATAATATGTACGTAATTGCTCAATCTCAAAGAATAAGAAGCCTAATCTAGAGCACACTTCTATATTTTCAATCAGTTTATTTCCTATCGTTCCAGAAAAACAATCGGTATTTTATCTTATTACTATTATGGGCTGCTTATTTTCTATTGTTCTAAAAAAACATTCTGTATTTTATCTTATTACTATTATGGGCTGCTTAGTAAAACTAAGATTTCTCAATTTTGATCCCTATTTGTTTTGGTTTATTTTCCAACCACATGTGTCAATCCATTGTTTTGTGATAGTTATATTTTTGCTAATAAATCCTCATGAACTGATTTATACGTATGTCTATGTGTCGCAGGCTCGCAGCTAATACATGGAAAAGAAGCTGGGCACATGCTATGTGAAATTCACCGCTTAGAGTGAGATAAGTTTTTTCCAACCATGATTGTGTTTATATTTTTGGACCTGATAGTTCTTCAAAGTAATTAACATATGTTTTACTACATCTGTTTCGATCTGATGATTCAAAATCACTTCAGTTCTTAAAATGCATATGTGACTTTCATCATCAGACTGTAATAACTGGTTTTTAAAATATTAAGAACCCATACTTAAATTATACCTTTTTCATACTAAATCAAATTTCTATCATTACGTCAATTTAGGGAAAGTAAAAGTTACCATAATTTTCACAATTTATTTAAATCTAATATAAACTTATGTGTTTTATTTTATATTCCGTGGATATTGTTCAAGTGTTTTCTACCTTTCTATTTGATTTCTTATTATGAAAGAATGAGAAGCCTAACCAGAAGTACCTATGTAATTGCTCATTCTCAAAGAATAAGAAGCCTAACTTAGAGTAAACTTCTATATGTCTATTCAGTTTGTTTCCTATTGTTCCAAAAAACAATTTCTAGTTTATCTTATTACTATCATGGGCTGCCTTGTAAAATTTACATTTCTCAATTTGGTTCTTATTGTTTAAAACCTGGAATGCAATGTTCAATTTGAGCAGTAATTTCTTTTATAATTGCTGACTGGAAGAGCAATAAACCTACCATAGGTTTTACTTAATTATAGTAAATGAATCTTTCTAAATGTTCAAGATGAACTTAATCTCAAGTTTATTTTATTATTATTGTCGGCTTTGAAGAAATACTTGGGTTTTTCATCATTGGTCTTTATATATTTCAGGTCTTCCTACAGTGGAAATAAAAGAGCATCAAAGAAGAGAAATCCCTATAATTGCTGCAGCTTGCATTATATACGTAAGACATCAATATTTATTAACATTTTCATCTTTTAATACAATTCAAAGAGAATGGAGAGTCCTAAAAGACAATTGCACATACACTGAATGGTACCTGGATTACTACTTCTGGAGCGCTTGTTTCCGATGCTCTTTCTGGTACTTGAATTTGTGACGACATTTTCTCGAATTTCCATCTCCTTTTTCTTGTTCATCATCTATAATTGGAGATTTTCTTTTGTATATAAGCATAAGCAGAATGAATTTTACAATCTTATAAAAAAAGAAGAAATATTTTTGAGTGAAACTCAGGGTGTAGATATTCCTAGGAAGTTTGTCGTTGAGTTCTCTGCAAAACAGTTTTGTTTAGTCGAATTATCAAACAGAGATAAGCTTCTTAGAGCACTATTGATGTTCCTAAAAAAATGCTTGCAGTGGCGTAAATGTCTTCAACCACCAAGCCACTATCAAATAAGTAGCAACTTTTGTTTTATATTAAAGTTACTGCGTACAGTTTTTTTAAACCACTATTGAAATCCCTAAAAATGTGTTTTGTGTGTGGCGTAAATGTCTCCAACCACCTAGCCAATATCAAATCAGTTGCAACAGTTTTTTTTTAAATTCACTGATTAGTAAAAAATTACTTTTTTCAATTCAGTGTTTACTAAAAAACGTTACCAATTTTACATAGTCAACTAATTCATTACGAAAATTCACGTAAAAATTACTTTTTTAAATTTACGGTTTACAAAACTAATTTTTTTCAAATTACTTTTTTAAATTCACTGTAATTCTTTATGTTGAGGCTGTAATCAAATCAGTCTCCAACGCAGCCTCTATGCAACGTTTTTTTTTACATTGAAAAGGCCCAATAACAATCTAAAATTTTACGGTATATTACAAACCTAATATTATTTCCTTGATCAATTGGTATTGAATTATTGATGCAGTTAATTAGATTAAGGATAATTTTGTATTGTCACTATTTGTGAACTAATATCAGCCTTTTTTTAATAATGCAGGTTTCCACACAACTTGTTTATTTTTGTAGTGTATCAAATGTAAACTTAGGTTAAGGGGACCCAATTGGGTTGCCCATGTATGTAAGATTAATTGAAAGTGTATGTAATGTTTATTTAGCATAGGGTTGCAGGTAATATTGTGCTGAAGACTTCAGGTACACTCACCCCCTTATCTTCTATTTCCGTATAGGACAACCATATGTCTATACTTGATCTCTCCGTTTATTATGCTGATTTGTGAATGCTATAAAAAGCAAAACAGACATTTCATACATTAATTTTAATAATGACAAAGCATTTAACTAAAGAGTAATCGATAGACTTGTAATCGATAGACAAAGCATTTCATACATTTAGGTGATTTGAGTAATCGATAGACTTGTAAATTTAAATCAACACTTCATGTTATATTTACATTGATATGAACAGAGAACAGACCACTGTGTTTAAGAACACATTTAGGTGAAAAACAAATATAGGAAATCCTAAAGGTTTAAGACCTTGTGTGTTTGACAACACTTAGGTAATGCATAAAAACACTGAAAGGTAGAAAGTTGAAAACAGCATATCACAAAGAATATAATTGAAAACACAGGCTTTGGTGGGTAGCCAGATTCGTTCAGGACTTCTCAATCTTGACTTTAATTGCCCTTTTGTTTCTCTTAACCATCTCCTGAAGAGTTTCTCCAACCTTTTCTGCACCTCTTTTACTGCATGTAGTAGTGTCACCATCTGCTTCCACATTGTCGTTGACAGTAAGGTCAACCTCATCACAGTTTTCTTTGTTTTTCTTGTTCTCCTCATCAAAGGAATCCTCCATTTCCTTAAATGTAAAAAGACTTACTTAAATGCAAAAAATAATTTAAAGAGTGCTTTTTACAAATTAAAATATAGAAATCAAAGTCGTTTTATTACCTTAGCATGCGAAGTTTCACCATTCACTTGTGCTATGTTCTCATTTTCAAGCTTAATCTTTTGAACACTAAAGGCAGTTTCGCCAATCTTTGTGCTTTCATTTTGTACTTGAGCCAAACAAATGACTTTCTTGTCAATTAAATTTAATATTTCCAAAGGAAACCCATCTTCTTCTTTCTGCTCAAAGATATATTCCGGAAGTTCTTTATAGGAGTTACAATATATGACATAGTAAGTGAATTATAATCTTTCATACCGTTTCCCCAACCATAGCAGCTGCCTTTTTCCCGAATAGTTCCTGGCAAGCAGTATCCCATAGTATAAATGCAGCGTTTGCTGTTTTGTCCATAATTCTTATCTTTACTTTGTACCTGTACTTTGTTTTTTTTAGATATTTAGACTTAGCAATTTTTGAAAGTATGCTAAAAGTTAAACTACCAAACTTTATTACTTAGTCTTGAAAAGCAAACCTCATCACTGCATCACGACGGTTTTTACATGCTGGATTTATACATTCAAAACGGCCACATTTTGGTGCCACCTTCCTGGCACATTCTCTGCAAGCCAAGTACCACCATCCTTCTCCAGTTTCGATATCAACCACTTCACCAGCAACCCAGAACCGACCATTCTAATATAAGATATACAATTGACATTAGATTCTCCATGATCCAAAGTTAAATATAATAATAGAATAGAATTTTACAGAATTACCATTTTTTCCTGGAAGAGGGATACGATTGTCACAAATTCTTCGTCTCCCGAACCGTCCTGCTCTTCTTCTGTGGTGACAACAATTGGTGAACCATTGTATCCCTCATCACCGTGCAAGTCAAACCTGTATGTAAAGTCATTATGTTTGTCTTCACATAGGCACATGCACATCACTGAAAGGAATGCACAATTATAGGTATACCTGTCCTTAAAGTCAAGTATCTCTTGGTCTTTCCCATTGATTATCAGTTTAGACCCGTGGTAACTGTTCGTCATGCACACTTCGCCTTTGTACAGTCTTGGGTGAACCATTTGAACAACGATTAGCATGAAGTTAGGAGTCTTTTCTACCCCACGCCTTATTGCGTCCACAAAATCAGCCCAAAGAGTGCACCTGATCTTTTGTTGGCTGTATGGCATGTGTTTAAAATTTTACTAAATATTATTGTTTATTTGAGAAAGGAATTGCTATGAAGATTAAAATAAATAAAAAATTATGGACATCATACTCAGGGTCTTCCAAAACCATTTCAACCAATTTTTGGGTTGCTCCATTATTCTCACGTGGTCTTGGAAAATGGATTGACCTAACACTCCCTATTATATCTGTGTAACCATGTGTTGTTAAGATTCATAGGTAGTCTTCATATGATGTATTAAAAATTTGAAAATAATATAAGGGTAAAATCGTATACCAAACAGCTCAGTGAGGTTAACTTGATTTGCGTTTTGAAGTCCAAAAAATGGTTTGAAGCTGAACATATTTTTTGGAAATGGAACGTCATGGTCAACCAATGTAGTCTTGTGGTTGAAAATGATGTTGAAAGGACAATTTGTTGTCTTGTACTTCATGGAATTTGGAGTCACAACGAAATTCCTCAAGATGTAAACGTTTCCTTCTTTTATCCGCTCCTTGAATACTCCAAGCCTTTCTCGGCGAATTGTTGCATGAACTTTGTCGCCCTGGTTAAATTAAATGTGAGTCAATTTGTTTAAAAATTGAAAACTGTAAAGCTGGCTTGAACTCTAAAAATATTCGTGAATTACATACCTCCTGATCGTGAAACACACACTCCATGGTATTGATCACATTTTTGTTAGTGAAAACCGGGACTGGATAGGCACGCACCAGTCTGACTCTTAGTGCCCAGTTTGTCTTTGAGGTGTTAAGCTCTTGTACCCTGTTGAACATCTTCAACTGTGATATTTTCAACCCTCTGCAAATTAGCAACAGAATTATTGTACACTACTTGCTAAGAAAATCATGGTAACGTAATATAAGTATGTGATGGAAGGTGAGAAATATACTGCAAGAATGCCTGTGCTTGAGTTTGATTTTTGATTCTTCGTTGCAGGTATATATAGAGTGTTGTGATTTGGTGAAACTACCTTTGTCATGGCAGAAAAAGGTGGTTCGTGATTCTATCATGGAGTAACTGCTCCCCACAATCTAATTTTAATATAAGTGATATATTTCCCACGTGTAGTTCTCAAAAAGCTAGAATAGAAATGGGGGTTCGTGAACTGCTGTGATGTAATGTAATTCCCCATCATGTGACACGTGTCATACATCTATGGCCACAATTGTGCAGCATGTTGCACGGTTGTGCTTTTATATATATATATAGATTGTCGAATTGTGATTGTGGATATATTTCAAATTGGTTTTGAAATAAATACTAGTATTAAATATAAGTAGTTATTGTTAATGTTTATTATTTGGAGCTTTTAACCAATATAACATGTCACTAAAAATATTCAAGAGTATAGAGAAAACAGAAGTTGGATGTATGATAGACATAACGAAAATAGAGGATTTCGAACAGAATTTCTTGATGGAGTTACAAAGTTTATTAAATTGGCACTTCTACAAACTAATTATACGGATTGTGACAAAATAAGATATCCATGTACAAAGTGTAAGAACGTGAAATATGTAGGCAGTGAGCAAGTTGGGTGGCATTTGTACACGAGAGGTTTTGTTGACAATTATTATAATTGGACTTCTCACGACAAAATTTTTGATCCGTCACTTTTGCCACAAACTGTGGGTTCATCTCGTAACGTTTCCAACGAGGTGGGTGGTTGGGGAGATTTTGATCAGATGTCGTGAGATCATATAATGGTATATGATACATATGGTGCTTCAACTTCACAATTTAACCTACCCCAACCACTTAACAATCCTCTTGAAGTTGTGAATTGCAAAGGCACGAACTTTGATGTCCCTCTGGTGAAACCTCGATCTCTCGTGTTCCTCATATAGATGATTTAGGAGAGAGGTTTCAAGATGTCTTAAGAGCTATAGATCAGCCTCTTTATACCGATGGTGAGGGTCACTCTCAGCTATCTGACGTTACGGAGTTGATGAACATAAAATCTGAATATAGTCTCCCTGAGAGTTGCATGTCTAGACTATTGCAGTCAGTAGGAGGAATGTTACCACATGACCACAGTCTTCCTACTTTATATTACAACATGAAGCAACTAATATCTAAGTCAGGGCTTCCTTTTATAGAAATTGATGTTTGCCCGGACGGATGTATGTTTTACTGCACACTTTGCATAATAACCTCATGTAATCGGCCCATAAGCTTAGCAGCCCAATATTGTGAGCAGGCTTCCTAGGCACAAGACCTGAGAGCCCAACCCACTTTTCCTCTATATATACTCCCCTTGGGGGTAGTTGTAGGGGGTTGAAAAACATAGAATGCAAATGACTTTCTCTCTCTAGCTCTCACTTCTCCCTAGACCTATACTCAGGGGCGGAGGCAGGACACTGGCCGGACTGGGCCAGTACAAAGAATATTTTCGGAAAGAATTTTACACGGAAGTTTTTTCACTAAAAACATAAGCATAATAAATTTGAGGTGGGTCGGGGCCCAGGTTGGCCCCTAGCTACGCCCTTGCTTATACTCTATCATTCGGTGCTTTCATTGAGAGAAGTGAGAACTAGAGAGAGAAAGTCATCCACATTCAATGTTTTTCAACCCCCCCCCCATAAGTACCTCGAGGGGGTATTTATAGAGGAAATGTGGGTCAGGCTCCCAGGTCTTGGTCCTGGGAGGCCTGATCACGATATTAGGCCGTTAATGGGCCAATTACACGACTTTATCATGATAAGTACAAAGTAAAAACTTGTAATAATATAAAATAATTTAAATGGATTACAGTACTATTCATACTAGCAAGGTGCATCTCCTTTTAAGGGAGCTCAGAACTTCAAGTTAAGCGTGCTTGCATGGGAGTAGTCTTGGGATGGCTGACCCCCTGAGAAGTGTCGTAGCGTGCACACGAATGAGGACAAAGTGCGCGTTTAAGGTTTGTGTTGGTTTGTGAAGACAGTACTAGAGGTCTGGATGACATTCAGGAGTAAGTTGTGTACCTCAAGCCCTACGAGGCGGTGTTACAAAACTGCCTCCTAAAGATCTTGGCCGAAGTGGCCAAGATGAGGGAGCCAAACCGAGATGATCATCCTTGTTCCTTTTCTCTAATCTTCATCTTCTAAGGTAGGGTAGGAGTAGGGTCGGGGTAGGAGTAGGGGTAAGGGGTAACTGGGTACTAGGGATAGGGGTAACAGGTACGGTTCGGGTAGGGGGTGGGTGGGGTGGGGGTAGGAGTAAGGGTAGGTGTAATGTACCTGAGGATGAGTCGGGGGTCGGAGTAGGGGTCCGGGAGATAGGGGCATGGGGTAACAGTATATGGGCAATGAGTAACACTACAAGAAAAACTATTTTTTTTGTTGACAAAAAGTGGGCGCTAATACTCAAAAGTCGACACAAATGTTGTATTTGCGTTGACAAATGGACTCTAATGTGTCAACTCAAAAGCCTTGATGCAAATAATTTATGTGTCAACCTTTGCGTCCACAGTATCAACGCAAAAGGTCCTAATTGTGGAAAAATAAAAACCAGCATTAGCGTCGACATGTCGACGCAAAAGATGTTATTTTTTAAGTAAAACAACATACAATTGCGAGTGTTATTACTTTCAAAAGAATTAGAAAACAAAAATCAATGCTCATAAATTTAAAAAATATCTACAACGAACATAGTGCATGAATAAGCTTAGCTTAATAATAACGTTTTGCTTCTTGAATAATATTGAGATTTGAGACTGCCTAAGCTTTTCTATACAAGCTGTCAATCTCTTCTACTCCGTACTAAACATTGGATGTCAGCAATATGCAATTCATGGACTTTAGATGAGGCAGTTTGATGCTTGGCAATTTGCAAAACACCTACAAACAAAAATAAAGGACAACTATATATGTAAATCTAGCAAATGTCCACACAATATATATAATTAATAATCATATGCAACTAAGACTTTAGTTGAAAAAATAATTCTAAAATGATACAAACCCAGGAACATTTACTCTTAAAATGTAACAAAATTACAAAATTAAAAGCAATACTGACCTACTGAGGATAAATGTGGAAATTGGAAAACTTAAACTGCCGCTTAATTAATACATGGAGGGATGATATGCTTAGGATGTTTTTACTTGGACTGTAATATGTCCCAGACAAGACCAGATCAGACCAGACTTGAATAATTATAAAAATACAAAGAAATCAGACCAGTCCAGACCAGTTCAGCCCAGACCAGACCAGCAAATTACAGTCCAAGTAAAAACATCCTTACTAAAAGATACTTTAAACACTTGTTTGGGTTAGTAAGCAACTTTAACTTATGCGTTTACTTCAGTTGTCTTACAAACCCAACTGTTTTTAGCAGCGAAGTAAATACAATCAATAAAGTGTGAAAACTAATCCACTTACGAAATAGAGTTCCTTTTTAGAAGTAATAATTTGAATATTTTCCTTTCTAGAAGTAAAAAATTCACTTTTATATTCCAATGGTGTTTGGTGACACCAAACTACTACGTAATAATCACACCAAACTAGACTTGGCTAATAATGGATTTGAAAATTTGAAATCATTTAGTTGAGTGTATTGAATATGGATTGTGGTGATTTTTTTTAATTCATGAACTTTTAAAAAAGTCTATGTAGTTTTAAATTTATAGATTTTTTATGAATGAACTTTATTGACTTTTAAATACATGGATAAGTTTATAGAGTACTTTCAAAAAGTTCATAGACTTTTTATTTCGTACCGCCACTTCCGGTCGCCGGAATTTACACCCAGATCGTCACCGCCGAACTGTCAGAATCTCACCGCCGCCACAGGAGTTTGCCGCCGCCATCATCGAATTGATCCATCACCAACCGAATGACTTAGATTATATATATGCCAGGGAAATAGGGACAATTAATTATATTAATGAATTAAATTAGGGCTAGAAATGCAATGTTTAGTTCTATTTAAAGAGAATCAAACATATGATCATACTTTGGGAAGAATGTTATACTGAAGTCCTACCATGAGTTATTTTCTCTATATAATACGGAGTACTCCCTCCGCTCTCTCTAATACATGTCTCTCTTTCCATTTTGAGATGTTCTCTAATACATGTCTCCCTTTCCATTTTTACAAAGTTTTTTCAATCAATATACCTATATACCTTCATTCTCTTTCCTACATTTTCCTTTACACACAACCCACTACACCTTTTATTCTACTCATATTAATTTCTTCTTAAATCTTGTGCCAAATGTTATACTCTCATCTATTAGAGAACGGAGGGAGTATGATATAAGAAACCATTATTTTTTGAAATAATATAAGAAACAATTAAATAAATATATAAATAAATGGAACAAATGTAATTCATCTAGCTATGCAGAGGTCTACAAGAATAAATGATGCATAAGCATCCAAATTTATTTTTATTAATAAGAAAACTCAAAATTTTTAGAATGACAAAAAAACTTGGTCTCTTTATGATCAATTGTTATACTCCGTATTACACAACTCAATGCGTAAGAACAATAATCATCACACAAGCGTTACATTCATTGATACATGTGGTATGGGCATAAATGCAATCAAGTTTCTCTTCGTAATACTAAAATTGTTTTCTTTTCATTTTTAGCTTGTTATAGTTTATTTACTTATTTACAGTTAAACACTTATTAATTTAAAACTTAATTTTTATGTGTTAGTGGTTTAACGATGAAACACAATAATGATTAAAAAACTTCTAGAACCTAATCGATATTGGATAAACGGTTCTTCAAATGGTTCCTAACTTTTTAATAACTAAATTCAACCGGTCTCACTCCTACATTTTTCTTCGTAAGATGATATATAAAATCACTTTTTAATTTTTTTTTTAAATTAGTCTTGTCTATCAATATTAATGTAGAATCTCCTTGTGCTATTATATTTATCGTAAAATGATTTAAAAAATGGAATTTAACTTTTAAATCTTACATATTGAGACCATCCAGGTACTCACCTACCAACCCGGTCGGTCCTAGTCTAGCACCGCTTGGACGATTTGTGATCCTATGTAAATAATTGACCAAATCTAGCTATGAGTAGAAGATAATAGAAAAGTTCACGGAAATCTTTGTTAATGAGAATAGACAATTGTAGAAAATTAATGTACTAAAAATGAATAAAAGGTCCACGAAAATCCATGTTTTTATAAGTTAATAAGAATGAACGAAAGTTTGAAAATACCTAGACCTTGTTAGACTTTTAAAAGTATATATTTAATCTATCTAGCTAGACTTTTTTATACTTTTAAAAGTCTACATTGGATCCACCAATTTTTTTAAAAATGGATACACCTAAACATCTAAAATCCATGGACTTTTAAAATGTTGCCAATAATTCCTAATTCAATACACCTCCTTTAATTTCCGACAACTCGGATTGAAATGGTCGTGTTTGTTTGAAAAGCTAAACTCTCAAGTAAGCTTGAGCTGAAATAACTCATCTGACCTAGAAGTATCTCATGTATTCATAGTGTGCGTTAACGACTAATTACTTCGTCTCTAAATAAAGTATCCACTTTTGTTTTTTGGATGTCTTTTAATAAAATCTCATTTCCTTCTTTGCCAATTAAACAATCTAGTGCAACCATTAGGTATGACCTCGGAAACAATTTGAGACAAATGACGTACATTGCAACCAATCATGACATGACCATAGCATCCTACGATGTTAATTAGTTATTATTAATTTCATTCTGTTGATAATAGGAATACTTATAAAGGCATGACGGGGTTGTTTGGCCAGCACCGGAAGTACTGGCCTCGAATGCAAGAAATTATAAGAGGACTCAATAACTGCAGGGCAGCGGAGTATTTATAGCACTAAGGCACATCACTTTACACATTTTGTAGGTATCTTTAAAGTTTGATGCAATTAATTTTCCTTATGAACTTTACTCTGAGTAGGCTTAGCTTTGGTCTAGTCCTCTTACTCTTTCTCAGAGTGAGGAACATTAAATAGAGAAGGAGGGATGTAATTTAGATTCTATTCACAAATTAAATCATACGAAATATGTCCTTTAATGTAATTTCATATTATCTGAACGTTTTCAACTCTTTTCCCCAAATAAATCTACTTCATCAAACAAGAAATTTATATTCAACACTTCAAAAATCAGCTTCCGACAATATTATTTGATTCAGGTAATAACTCCTAATTGAGATTGTGAAATCACATCATATCATTTATACCACAATAAAATACACATATTAACAGACTTTCAAGATTATGTCAAATCAGATCAGACTTATATAAATTAGACTAGACTTATATAGATAACATTAATACAAGTGAAAATATTCACTGAAATTATTAGGCATGTATGTAATAATTTTCCAAATCTTACTAGCTAGGTAAAAAAATCCTCTCCCCGATCTTTTTCGCTCTTAAAGTCCTAAAGAATCTGTCCACTTTCCAGCTTGCACGGGTAAACAATTTGATACGTAGTATTAGTAAAAAAATTGACACTTCATAAAATAAACCACAAGGCTTGTGAAACAACTACTCTCTATAAGGAGATGAATTTTAAGCTTTAATTAACTACTACGAATTATTGATTTTGTAAGGTTGGAATTATTTTGGTTCAATTTGTTTAGGTGTAGTATGTTGGAACAGTCTATTTAAGTTAAGTATGTTCTACTCTAATCTATAGTGTTAAGTTGGATCTATTCTGGCATGACAAGTCTAGTATGTGTATTTTGTTATTACGGAGTATTATTTTATAGATCTAATGTTCACATCAGGTTATGACTAGTTTTGTTTGTTCTCTTCTATTTTACAATTATACAATAATTACACACACATATACGGAGTATAAGATACAAACAGCTGGCTTCCGGGCTTAAAATAAGGCCATGAAGAGGTTCTATATTTCAGGGTGAGGGATTCCCTAACCAGAGCAGGAACCTAAAATGCGGGGATTGTAACTTTCCATAAATTTCCCATTTGTCACCAAACATCTGACTGCATTTTCCAACTTAAATGAAAAATGACTACCGAAATGCATTACCCTGGGGCAATGTTTGGGCTAAACATAAGCCTAAAGCGACCGAGTTAGCAACATTGTCTACCAAATCCTATTGACATTGATCCAAACTATCTACCATATAAAAAACACCCCATAATATATAATCATAATTATAGAGTTTAACACTTTAACACAATCAACAATTAAACAATACAGACACCAAAATTATTTAAAAGTTCAAACTAAAATCTAAAAAATGTCTGTCACGCAATAGTTTTGAGTATCTCAAACGTTGAGACGGACTTGTAGAACAAAGTCCGCCCCCTTCCAGGTTCATCCCCAATCTGAACCAACTCGCCACCACTTCCAAGACCTAGCTACAAACGAGCAGTCAAGAACGTCATTGTCACTGATTTTCGCCCCTGTTGATATGTCGAATCCAAATTGGGAAATTTGTCATCCTCCTCTCCAATCATCAATTGGCACCACCGTTCCTCGACAATATCAATGGACTCCATCTCGATCACTCTTCCTTGATCCGGAAAGACTGAAAATCAAAGTCTAGGCCACACAAGGGAGGCGACACCACATTGCTTGCACAAGGAGGTGAGAAGAGTAAAGAGTTTGGGAGGGTTACAAAAGCGCTCCAAAACCATCCCCTCTATATTTTTTAACTCTCAAACATGAAAGGAAGGGTCATATATACACCCTTCTCAACCATCCCATCCCCTCCAAAACCAACTCCCAAACAAACCCTAAATCTCACATTTGAGCTGAGCTTTCATTTGGTATTGCTCAACTTGCCTTTGCGCCTCGAGCATCATGTTCTGCCCAATCTCTTCTACATTTCCTCTTCAGTCGTCCTGGGAAAATGATTTAACATGCTTGGGTTGAGACTTGAGAGAGCGCCCCCATGCCGTATACACGCCCTTTCATGTCAACGGTGACTTGGTAAGTCTGGAGCTTCTATGTACATCTGAAGATCATCTTCACTGTCACTCCCATGCTCAAGGTTGTTTTTACGTCTTTCGATGGCCTTTTTTGCCTTCACCTAATCATATCGCTATGACACAAATATTACCCCTCATTGATTTTTGGGTCAATGTATTGTTATTGCCTCTAGTTATAATTTGAAACGGTAAAAAATGATTGCCTCTAATGACATTTTGAGATAGATATTATGGAGGTCTCACATGACATTTTGAGACGAGTTATTTTGGTTGCCTTCAATGACATTTTAAGACAAGTTATTCTAGTTGCCTCTAAATGTATATCTTTTTGCATCAAGCTTTTGTCCCAAAAGATTTGGAGTCGGCTAACATGAATCGATAGATGATATCGCAACCAAAACGAAAAGAAAGATAAGAAAGATAAGATATGATAAAAAGGCCGATGATGAAAAAAGAGATAGCTTTATGTACTTAAATTCTAACAATGAGAGATATTTTTTCTTGTAATAATTTTTTTGAAACTCTTTTACTCCGTATTAATTTAATTTAAAATACTAAACTTTAAATCCTAAAAAAAAAAAGTTGAAACCGGAAAACCACACCAGAACTGCTGATTTTAGAACCTGTAATATAATGTGTGTTTCCGAATCCCTAATATTTGGAACCACGAATCAGAAGTTCGGTTCCAGTTCCTGTTCGGAACCGGGTCAACCGGGGAAACCTCTAGGTGGATGACAGAACTTTAGTGTGCGTAGTTTACAACTAATTTCAGTTTTACAGCTAATTTATTCGTTTCTCGATCAATATGGAGTTTTTGTAGAAAAGTCATGCATGCCTAATTTCAGATTGTCATGCCTTATTTAAAGTTATTAATAAGTAACATAAATCGAATCCCTAGCTTGACTTTTAATTAATTTGATTATGAGTAGCTTTTTAATATGAGCTAATAATTTACCAAGTAGAGTTCAATTCAAGAAGCATTATTTAATTTAAGATAGGTTTAAAGACATAGGGGGTGTTTGTCAAATGGTTGTTGGTTGCTGGCCAATTGTGTTGGCTGATTACTGATAATGGTTTCTGTTGGCGGTTTTGATTAACTGATAATATTAGCAGTTTGCAAAATGATGTTTGGTTAAATGATTATTTAAAATCAGCTGATAACATGTCAAATGACTTTTAAGTACATCAATTATATTTTATATATTAGTGTTCTAATTGTTATTTTTCAAATTCTTATTAAAACGAAATTCTTATCAAATTACTTGAAAGTGTCGTGGATGTGTGTGTGTGAGAAATAAAAGGAACGATGGTATACCATAATATAATCTCCCCCCCAAAAAAAAAAATGGAATCAAAACAAATCATGATTTGTTGTTTTTAAAGGCTCAATTAGGCTTTATAATTATGTGAAGAAACGATAAGCGAGAGAGCTTTCTCCATTGCTATTTGCTAACCTTTTTTTACGCATGGTAGGCAAAAGCCGAGTTTGTTGCTTTTTCCATTTTGACTGTTTCGGATAAAAAGTCAAGGAAAAGGGGGTCATATTAGCCCTTGTACTATTAAGAAAACATCATGTAAGCCTACCTACAAAAGAAAACATCAGATAAATGCATCTACTACTAAAAAAAGATCAAGCAGACCCGATGACTAGAAATCTACCTGTTGTGACCGGTTACTCGGTTAGACTTTAGGGTTTAGGGTTTAGGGTTAAAAAAGGCATGTTTAGTTTTTCCTTTTTGTTTTTCTTCTCTTCCTTCACGGTCCAGGCACTCGATTTTTTGTTTTCATTGTTCTTTTATTATTTTTCTTTTTCTTCTTTGTCAACAATCATGGCCCATCTTCTTTTTTTACGCATGGTTCTTATTTTTTCTTCCATTCTATCCTTCCAATTCCTAACGGATTACTTTTTAGTTTTTTGTTTTTCCCCTTATTTCCATTCTATTTTGTTGTCTTCCCCAAAGATATGTTTTTGACATTTCTTCGTAATTATTTGTTTTTTTATTACTCCAGGGGGGCTAGGGAGGGGCTTGGGAGAGCATGGAGAAATCAGAACTGAAACTCAGCTCATTGAGTTTTCAACTCTTGTGTGCCTAGCGGGATTTGAACTCGAGACCTCCCACTAGGCACGGTAACCTCACAACCAGCTGGGTTGGAATGCTTGTTTTCTTTGTAATTATTTCAATGAACTATTATCTCTAACTCAAAATTATGTTCATTCTTTTTTTTAAATATCCTTAAGCATGTCAATGAGTTACATTATCATGTATAATGTAAACACCGAACTATGTAAAGTCTTCTATCTAAACATATTGAAAAAATCAATGCAACTAAGATAAATATTAAATGAAAAAATAAAATAGTAAATTTAGACATAACAAGAGATTCTAAAGAATAAAATAAATTAAGTTTGTAAAATAAAGGCCAACTAACCAAACACACAACTTTAGCGGTTTATCTGGTCAAAAGGCCAAATGACAGTCAAATCAGCCAAAAAATGACTGACAGTTGTTAACCAAACACCCCCAACACCCTCATACTCTATCGTTTAAACCTTTTTTGGCGGCCGTATCTGTCAAAGAAAACTCGATCATACAAAACAACAACAACTACGTATAAAATATTTTTTGGTATTCATCTGTAATGAAAACTCATTTTCTTGGAATATTTGTATTGTTTAATTGTCTTTTGTATTTTACTTTATTGTTCCAATTTATGTTATTATTAATATAAATAATTTTCAATAAAAATATATAATTGGTCAAAATTTATAAATGTTAGTTTTTGGGACGGAGATAATCTATATTACTACCCCGTCCCACTGGGCACTAACATTGCGGCAAGAGTAAGTGACACAATTATTAAAAAAATGAATTTGTGTGGTAGATATTATATTGATAATGTAAGAATGATATAGAGTCACAAACTTTACAAAATTTGGTATGAAACAATATTAATGAGATTTACCGAAAATGTTATATGTGATAATTTTAGTGGAACATGCAAAAGTATTAAATGAGTGGAAGTAAAAAAACTGTCCCGGCCTTTTAGGTGGGATTGATTGAGTATAGTGTTGGATCGAGTCTGATGCCCCAAAAGGTGGAGCCAATAAGAAAATTCAAACCCAAACGATAATAGGTGTGGTGTAAATATTTTAGGGATTTCAGCAACTATACATATATACGGAGTACTATATATAGGGCAGTAAGTTTATGTATCGATCGATATACAAACCCATTGAATAAACGTCTTCTCTTCAGCTATCTTTTTTCCCTCTTGAGCTGTCTATATATAACTATATATACACATATACTGTCATCGTCCTCCATTATTCATTCTCATCGTCATTATATTACTAAGTTTATGTCATATTACATTGCTCAAGATTTATGAGACACCCCGCGCTAAAGTCGTTGCTTAGCAGTGGCGGCATCCTCGGGATTCACACAACCATCCGATCCAACGGTCACACGGATTTGTGTGTGCTAAGTATGTGTGAATCCTGATGATGCTGCAACAGCAAACAATGGCTCTGAATTATATAACTGCGTCAACCGGCCGGTGACGGGTGAGGCAATGAGATAATATATATACACGATGCATCTTTACGTTATTTGTATTATATTGCATATTAATGTTCAAATTTTTTGTATATGATTGTTCAATGAAATATGCAGCTGTATGTTAACGTTGAAAGTGTTTTGCATCCGAAAAAAGTTTACTATTATTACCAAAATGGCACCGTGCATCTGAGTGTTTCATTTTACTTTATAGAGGTCACACAAGGTTTCAAATGACGTGTTTTAGATTTTCGACTAAAGCTGGACTAAAATAAGGTTTCAAATTATTGATTTATTATAACAGATTAATGTTGTAAAATAATAGGTCTAGAACCTTTTTTTAAATAAATTAAGGTTTATAGCAAGGTTTAATATACGAGTACTTCTAAGCTAGCTATATTAAACTAAAACAATTAGTTTGAAATAATATGCATTATATTTTAAATGAATAATGTGGGAACTATAATGAGGATAATTATAACTCTAGTCGAAGAAATATATAAAATAGTCTTATTAGATAGCCTAATAGTCTTCGAGATACGAACGACTATAGTAGATTGATTTTAGTCTCGGATCTGATCAAATTAAACCAAATTAGATCGAATCAGATGGGACCTGACCAACAATAGTGAAAACATTTAGATCAAATATCTACCATATCAGATCAAATAAATTCAGTCCAATTAAAATCATTCTTAGTCGAACTTTAATAAAGAGACCCTATTTTAATCAAACATGTTATATTTAAATTTTTACGCAACTAAATTAAACAAGAGGGTTTTTAAGTAATTCTTAATAAAAAGTCTGATGACGGCCGATGAGGTAGTGGTGAAGGCTAGCCCTACAGGAGGAAATAAATGGTTGGTGGATGTGTCTTCTTTCTCGAGCAGGGATCCCAAGAATATGGAGAACAACAAGTGTAATGGTATAATGAGAGGAGGTGGGAATAAGTCTACTTCAGAAACAGCAATTAGCACAACCAAAGGCGTGGAAGTTGAAAATAATGAGGGGGCATCAGGAGAACAGAAACGAAGGCGTGTTTAGGAAGGGCGGGAAGAGGAGAAGAACGTGGGGGATAATATGGCACTCGATGGGGCAAAAAATGGGGATGGGGCGGGCTTCGTTCTGTAAGCCCGCCTAAGATGGTTCGGTTGAGGCCAGTGCGAAGGACATGGAAGCTCATGATGTTCGGGGAGCTGGGAAAGGAATTTTATTTTTTTAGTTTCACTTTTATTCTTTGAGGCGGTCTGCTTTGTCGTGTTGTTTTTCGACTCTTTATTTTTTTTCTGCTGTAAGACTGTGGATTTGAGTGTGGGTGATGAAAGATTTGTGGTAACCATCTTTGGCTCAGTTGCGTCCATTAATGGATCACCGAGTTATATTGCTTCTGTCGAGTTGATAAATTCTGAGTCTGGTTCAAGGGCCGGCGGTTGTCAGGAATTTTTTTGTCGATTTACCTACTATCTGAATGATATATTATCAATTTAAGCTTATTTATTCCACACACAAAACAGCCTTGTTTGGTAAATGGCTTATCAGCTAATTTTTGGCTTGTTTGACTAGAATTAATGGGTTTGACCATCTAAATTGCTAAATTGTTTGTTTGGTAAATGGTTGGTTAGTTTAGCTTGTTGAACTCAAGAAGCTGAAAATGGTAAAGCTAACAAGGGCAGCGTTTTGCGTTCAGCTGATTCACTTCTCCCTTATATGCCCTTCGAATAATAGCAACACATCTTCTTCTTCTTTTGGTCAAATCAGCGCACGTATTTTTTTTGTTATGCTTGTTTATGCTTCACGTGAGCGGCCGGGCGTTTTTGGTATGCTTGTTTATTAAACTTGATTTTATTATACTTTCAAAAAACTTGATTTTATTATAAACTAAAAGTTTATTGAGTTTTTTTTTTAATTTCAAACAAACTTGATTTTTTAATTCATATTAGTCAAATTCGACTTTTTAATTCATATTACAAATCAAAATTACAAACAAACTTTATTTTTTAATTCGTATTATTCAAATTAATAAAAAATGTTTATTTTAATTTATTTTATTTTCCATGCAATTGCATTTATCAATTTCTAAAATTTGAAATACTAATGTCCTTATATGTCTTTTTTACATGCAAACATCTATTCTTAAACAACTAATTTACCAAACATTTGATGATAAGAAACTAACATAACCAGTCAACTAAAACATCTGACACAATCAGCTATTATCAATCAGATGTCATAACCAGCTAACAGCTAACACCTGATTGCTAAACAAGGCCAAAGTAATTCTTAATATATAAAAAAAACGTTTTACTCAATCTCATCTTATAATCTCAAACACACAAGGTACATGATTTGATATTGTGAAATAAGTTATTAAGTTATTTATTACGGAGTGTATACTTCGTATATAAGTATATAATTGCAATAAATATGTGTGATTGTGTGAAGAAACAAAGAATATAAGATTTGCTTTTATAGCTTATTACGGCTTGTTTCTATATTTCTATCGCTTATACGCTTCTCCCTATTATCTTTCCTTGCAATGCTTTGTTTAATTTCTACGGACAATGGCTCTTCAAGAGAGAAAAGGCTACTAAAATCAATATGGAAAGCAAATATTGAGCATAAAAGTATCATTTTGGCGGGACCCACACTTCATATGACACCAATATAGTATATATAAAGAAATCCCAAATTTCTTTAATGTATTTTTACTTTTTAATTTTTATTCCAAATTTTATAAAAAAAATATCAAAATTCATAATTTTTTATGACCTTTCATATGACACCAATATAGTATATATAAAATTTATACAATTAAAAAAAAAAATTCATCTGTTGTAGATTTTTATGTTCAAAATTTTTGTTTAGTACATCAAAGTGCTAATATAAATATCTTATGGTTAAAATACTTTTTTACATCTTTAAGTAATTTTTTTCAACAATAGGTCTAAATTAACGAAAATAAAATTAAATTCCAAATTAATTTATTTTTACATCGAAATGCTTGACTTTTAAATTATATCATTCACAAAAATATTAATTGGCAAAAACATTATGTATAGTAATGAAATTAAGACTTTAAGTAAGAAAAACTTTTCTAGGTGAAAATATTGACGGTGTTGGGTTGCAGTAAAAATTGAATTAACAGAGTGAATACGTATAAACTAGTGGGAAATTTGATTTATTGATGGAGCTTGATTGCGGGTAGCCTTATGGCCGTGTTAATTATCTTCCCTTTATCCAAGAAATTTATTGTTTTGTTTCTTTTTCATTAATTAAGGAATGTGGTTATGTGGTGTTAATATATATGTATAGAAGAGGAAGCGGTACAGCCCAACTGGTCACCGACTCACTCTCCCTTACGGGAGGTCTTGAGTTTGAAACTCAATGGAATGAGTTTCAACCCTTATTACTCCAGACTCCCCCAAACGCCCGTGGAGTAAAACAAAACAAAAATGTATAGAAAGAAATATATTTTGAAAATATATGGGAACTTGTTAGACGGACTTATGAAAGAAATTTCCAGACATATAGAGAGTAGTACTTTGTGATACGGAAAAACACTTGATTAATGTCTTCTAGTCGATCTATACCATTAAAATGTTGGGCTAGTATAGTAAGTATACACATTACATGGGCAATACAGATCATGAAAAGTCTCTAATGAGAGTTGTGAAATTATACTGCCTTGTGTCAAATTCACCATTGATAGAAATTGTAGAGGAAAAGCTTAGATTCACCGACGAACCTGTGGAAGCTTTCATCTCTTATAATGCTGCATTTTACACTTCCGTCATGAAATTGACGAGGATATGAATGGGGGAATGACACAAATAACACTAAAACATACGCATAGAAGTCGTTGAAGTATTTTAAACCCCAAATAGAAATACTTTTTCCGTGTAGGACAAAATTAACAAAAATAGCCTCAGGCCTTAACTACAAAACGCTGGTTGCTGCTAGCTTTTTCAGATGCAGCTGACCTCCCATATGGCCATACCATAGCTACCACATTGGACTTCGCTGCCGCCACACATCACGCTACCGTCGCACATTGTTGTTGTCAACTGCCACAACATTTACCATTGCTGCCGCCGCAACAAGAAAAGCACTAATTAAGAGGTAGATAAGTAAATTCTGAATAAAAAAGAAAACCAAAAGGCCCGCGGCTATCAATGAACATACCAATTCACAATGTTTGAGAGCCTAAAAGCACAAACTCTATTGGGTAATTAGATCGGTGCAATTTAGTTTAAAGAAAGAATAAGTACCAAACTTCTTTGCTACTAAAGACAAACCCAAAAATCGAGTATTGGAGTCGTTCAATACGTTTATTTTCAGGGTGATTTTGGAAGCAGCAAGAAAGAAGAGACAGGTGCAAAGTAGATGTGCTATTTACTACTATAAATGTTGTCAAATTAAACAATGTGAAAGTGGCTAGTTACAAATGTGGTGATACACTCATACACGCCCATCATAGCAATAATGATAATCATAGAAAAGTTATGTTTGGGCTTCACCCAAGGATGGACTGGGACGGATCGACCCAGCCCAACCCGGAACAACCCGATACTGTTTAGACCCGGTCGGGCCCGCTACTTTTCAGACCCAGTCCCCATGGCATGGGGCCCAACCCGGCAGCTAAAAGGACAGGCTACGGGCTCATTTTTTGGGCCCGACTCGACCAGGCTCAGGCCTGATTGCACATTTGCACTATTTCTTTAAGTTAATGCTAGTCCCATCCTGAAGCCCAGCCTGACCCGAGCCTGTTAAGGCCCAAATCGACCTGGTCCCAATAAAAACCCGAACTGGTACCAGGCTTGAAATTGTTAAGCCTGAGCCCACCCAATCCCGGAGTCCAGCCAGACCCGGTCCCGGTCCACTCCTGCTTCACCTCATATTATTAACTATTTTGAGGTGCCATATGTTACTTATATGATATCAACCGTCCGCTGAATCTTATACTCCTTCCGTCCCAATATATAGAGAGCACATTTGCTTTTTCAAACATTTTTAGGAGGAACACTGTTTGACACTGTTTTGTTTGCCAAAAAGGGAAACGTGTCTTTTATATTAGGACGGCCCAAAAAGGAACGTGTGTCTTTTATATTGGAATGGAGGGAGTATTAGAAGCTGTTCCGTTCACCTGATCTGAATGTTTCTGATCTGAATTTTTTAAGTTCTGATCTGATCTGAATTTTTCTGATCTGATCTGATCTGATCTGAATCTTTCTGATCTGATCTGATCTGAATCTTTCTGATCTGATCTGAATCTTTCTGATCTGATCTGAATGTTGCTGAACTGATCTGAATGTTGCTTATCTGATCTGATCTGATCTAAATGTTTCTGATCTGATCTGAATTCTTCTGATCTGAATCTTTCTGATCTGATTTGAATATTTCTATAATTGTAATTGTAATTACAATTATAATTATTAGATTTATAATTGTAATTAAAAATATAACTTAAATAAAATTACAATTATAATCATAATTATAAAAAAATAATAATTAAAATTAAATTTAAAATTATAATAATTATACCAATTACACTAATTATAAATACAGATACAATTATAAATGTAGTTTTAATTATGATTAATTTTATAATTATTATTATTTTAATTATAATTATGATATTTATTTCTATAGTCATAATTATGTCTATAATTACTAATTTAAATATATAATTACTCCGAAGTAATAATAATTACAACAATAACAACAAGAACAACAATCATATTAATAATAATGATGATTATAATTATAATTACATTGTAAATCATAATTATAATTATAATTATAAATATATTATATTATATTATATTATATTATATTATATTATATTATATTATATTATATTATATTATATTATATTATATTATATTATATTATATTATATTATATTATATTATATTATATTATATTATATTATATTATATTATATTATATTATATTATATTATATTATATTATATTATATTATATTATATTATATTATATTATATTATATTATATTATATTATATTATATTATATTATATTATATTATATTATATTATATTATATTATATTATATTATATTATATTATATTATATTATATTATATTATATTATATTATTATAATATAATAATAATTTTATATTATTAACATTATTATTATATTATTATTAATATTATTATTATATTAATATATTAATATTATTAACAATAACTATAATATAATAATCATAATTAATATAATAATAAAAGTGATAAATCATGTTTGAATTTTTTGACCTGATCTGATCTGAATGTTTCTGATCTGATCTGAATGTTTCTGATCTGGTCTGATCTGATCTGAATCTTTCTGATCTGATCTGAATGTTTCTGATCTGATCTGAATGTTTCTGATCTGATCTGATCTGAATCTTTCTGATCTGATCTGATCTGAATATTTCTGATCTGATCTGAATAAAATAAGATCAAGGAATAAGTAATAAGATTAAGACGAACGGAACAGCTTCTTAATATACTTCCATGCGTACAATTATGGCTTCATTGACATTGCATTTATAGTTTAAAAGTTAAAATTATGAACACATTTTTACTTCACACCAAAAGTAACTCATGTAATCCTCAAACCCTCACATGATAACCCTTTAACACCCATAAATACATTTATATCCTCTAACAGGAGAGACCAAAGACAACTCAGGATTCATCTTGAGACCCAGCAGAAAGCAACCACGCCAAGTATTCTGGACCATGCTCAAGAATAGGATCAGTATCTCTAGGCGGGACAATTCTTTTACTCATCAAAGTCTCCAAAACAGGAAACTTCCTTTTCCTACCACCTCTTTCCTTTGAACGGAATTGCTCATCAGACTCTACAAAGTCTCCCTGTTGATAAAGTAAATTGCAACATGTGATATTCAGTGTATTATCAACAATCACACTTAGCTTTTCTATGGAGAGAACTTACTTCAGTGTAAACGTGGCATCCAGACTTTTCATGGTTATCTCTCACATGCTTAAATGAAAATCTCGCACCACAGCCAGAAATACTGCAGACAAATGGCTTCAGTGATTGGTGAAAAGCTTTCACATGTTGATTTAGATTTGATCTCTGCATGGAAAATCACGAAAAACACGATTATATGTGTGTGTAACACAAAGATAAAAAGCATAATCAAGTTGGGTGAGGCAAATGGAAATGCAATTCCAAGGTATTAGGAATAGACTGCTTACTGTTGCAAATGTACGCTCACAGTCCTTAAAGTCGCACTTGATTCTCTCCGACGAAGGCCGAGCTTCATGCGTTCGAAGATGACGCTTTATATTCTTCTTTAGTTGCTTTGTTCCACATGTCTCACAGACAATATGTTGGTGGGAGGACAGAATGTGTTCTTTAAGGCACTGTTGATTAGTGAAATGCTTTAAGCACCCAGGTTCTGCACAAAATGCTTCAACTGTCTCTAACTTCACTGTAACAAGTAAAAACCATGAGTATATTTTAGTTACATCCTTAGAATTTTTAAACATAGATCCCTTTTGGTGAGGACTAAATTGGCTGGATTGGCTGAATTAACTAAAAACTGCTGAATTACCATTAAAGTATAGATTTAAATAAAAACAATAACATCTATAAAGACATTAGTACCAATTCCAGCCAAACCAGTAACGCATGCAGTGTTTTCCATCATCAGCGATTCAGACAGCATAGTGAAATAAGTTAACTTTGGTAAAAGAACTGGCTGATGAAGCTAATAAGCAAATCAAAGAGTTCACGAGTCAAGCGCTTAGAAACTTCATGTTTCTTTAATTGATAATAATATTCTTTAGTAGCGAGGCACACCATGTGAATCTTCATGTTTCTTTAATTGGGATGGATACTTGAAAGACTTTCCACAGCCAACTTCAGTGCACACCTGCTGCTGCTTTGGTGCTTCAGCATCATCACTTGCAGAACACTGGTCATGCATCTCCAGTACATGACGCTTAGCATTACTATTGTAACTAAATTTACGGCCACAACCATCAACCGTACAATCAAACAGCTTGCCTTTATGCTGAAGGAGATGTCTAGTCAAGTGATCCTTCCTTCTGTAGCTAGACTTGCAATCATCTATTGGGCAAGTGAATGGCCTCTATTTGAGAGAAAAGGACAAATAACTTAAACTATTGAAAAATCAAGCTAAAAAGGTGGAAACGAAGAAAAAATAGAGAATAGGGAAGGGGTAGGATCTCTATGCACACCGGAAGAAGACAGCGTGATTCAGGCCTACTTGATGGAGCTTCTCAGGAGGTCCCCCTGCCTGGTACTATTCCATTCAAGATCATATGAATGCCATGCGCATTTTGGAGTTCATTGAATGGGATCCAATGCTTCACACTTCTGATCATGGATAATCAATTAAACCTTTAAATCTCAATCTGCAAGACCACACAAGATTCTGAAACCCAGGTTGTACGCGGTCACAAAATAAAGCGGAACCAATAACAAATCTAGCTCTTTAAAAGTATAAATATATGCGTGTGGACTGTGGATCCAGGTCTGAATAAATATAGAGATAAACATGCATACAAAAAACTAAATTTTTGAAAGACAAAATACGCTAATCAAATAGGCAATTGACCTAGCCACATATAAACTACTCTCCAGGCTTAAATCTCTATGTGATACCTCAGGGGAATGACTTTGCATATGCTGCTTCAAATAGGCATATTTCCTGAACTTCACGCCACACTCTTCACATGTGTGAATTTTTGGCAACTTTTCATCCGAATCTTCAGATTCGCTTTTTGATTTGAGCTCATCCTAGTCGATTTATATAAATAAAAATCAATTCCCCCCAATTTTTGATCGTTTGATAAACCAATAATGCACGCTGGTAGAAGTACCTGGTGATGGGAAAGGATATGAGAAGAGATGAGTGTTTTCTTGGAACGGATAATACCACAGAACTTGCAGCAGTATCTCCTAATGTCTTTAAAAATTACCGGCGTCTTCTGCTCGACCTCTTCCATTGATCGATTGTTCAGTCTATCTTTACACACAAAATGTAGTCATGTTAATGGTTGAAAATACAGGTTCTTTAAAAGGTATCAGGTTCTCCACTTCTGCTAAATTTTTGGAATGAGCCCATCCATTACAGGTTATAGTATATTTATGCAACTCACTTCAAATTATTACTTCTTACTATTATTACATAGTTCAGAGCTTAAAAAATTATTGTTAAGCTTAACATCTGATTGATAAGCTTAATAAGAAAAAACACTGCCAAATGGACACTTCATAAATATTTGGTGCTTATTTAATAGAGTGCTACCAGCTCTATTTTGTGTTTACTAAATAAAAAAAATGATTTACCTACTAATATACTCATTAAATTCAAACTATCTAAGACAAGAATATATTTGTAAGCACAAATTTCACATAAACGTCAAAGGCTGTATCCAAATTTTCCCAAAAACAGATTGAATATTGTTTTAAAAGATGTGTTACATCCAAAAGATTGAATTATTCGATGTCCTACCCAACTAAATTTTCTTTAGAGAGCTACATTAGCAGTTTTTCCTATTACTTTTAACCTGACTACAACAGATCATTTCAATCTCCATAAAATACATATAATTATAAATTATGGCTTAGAATAGAGATAACTATGTTTTACAAAAAAACTAGAGTATTGGACATTATAGCACTTCACATGCTCGCATATTACATATATACTACACATGAAGTGCATAACTATCATTATAGATATTTACTATAGTATTTAATAGTCTGCATATACTCTGTAATTCATTATTGAGAACATGATTGTAATTAATTACTACGGTTAGTACCTTTCATTATTTGTAAGCAGAGTAGCAAACAGATTGAATATTGGTTTAAAAGATGCGTTATATCCAAAAGCTTGAATTATTCAATGTCCTACCCAACTAAATTTTCTTTAGAAAGCTGCATTAGCAGTTTTTCCTATTACTTTTAACCTGACTACAACAGATCATTTTAATCTCTTTAAAAGACATATAATTAAGAATTATGTCTTAGAATAGAGATATCTATGCTTTACAAAAAATCTAAAGAGTATTAGACTTTATAACACTTCACATGCTCTCATATTACATACTCCTTCCGTCCATATTTAAAAGGTCCCCTTTGACCTACACACAATTTAAGAAAATAGCACTGTTTGGACACTATATGACATTGTTTGTACAATGTTTGGCACTGTTTGACATTGTTTGTACTGTTTGGCACTGTTTTGCTTACCAAATAAGGAAAGGGTACATTATTAAGGGGCATACCGAAAAGGAAAGGAGATGTTTATTTAGGGATGAAGGAAGTATATACTATGTGTTAAGTACATAAATATCGTTATAGATTTTTACTATAGTAGTTAATAGTCTGCAGATACTCCGTAACTCATTATTGAGAACACAATAGTAATTAATTACTGGGGTTAGTACCTTTCATTATTTGTAAGCAGAGTAGTAAACCAACCATTTAGAACCTTTGATTTTGAAAAGATTGTTCATGCATGACTATAAATTAAAATTAAAATTAAAATAATAGAGATCTTCCAATGTCGATTATTTTGAATTCAAGACACAAGTTTTAACCGTGTTCAAGCCGTCGTACAGAGCAACTGAAATAGATGTGCACCTAGGTCTAAATGTGAATGCGATAGATGATTGGCATAAATTAGGGGTATCACTAGGAAAAAATACAGAAACTAATCAACAAAAGAGAAGAGGACTGGAGGAATACTGGAACTAGGGAAGGTCGGAAGGCGGATATTGAGATGGCCGGGTAGGCCGAACCGCCTAAGGGTGAGTGGTGGAGAGCGGGAGACCGGGAGACGGGCGTGTGGCGAGTAGGCGACGACTAACAAGGCGTGCTACGGTGCTGGCTCCTGGCGAAGTGGCGGTGCTGCCGTGCTGGCACCTGCCGGAGGACGAAGCCGCGAAGGAAGTCGGCGACTTGACGGGTTTGATCCAGAGATGTCTGCTCGGCTTCCTCAAAGTACTACGCGCTTCTTAATTTTGGACCCTTGGCCAGTTGGGCTTGATAAAATTAGGTTGATTTGATGGGCCTAAAAAGTTTTACTACCTCCGTCTCAAAATTAACTTCTCAGTTTGACTTCACACAGATTAAGAAAATAAATTTGACTTTACTGTGGAATGCACTGTTTTGCACTGTTTAAACACTATTTGGACACTATTTGGCATTGTTTGACACTTTTTTGATGTGATTATTTGCCAAATAAGGAAAGTTTTGAAGTGTGAAGTTAATTTCGGGATTGCTCGAAAAGGAAAGAGAGAAGTTAATTTTGGGACGGAGGGAATAATTTTTTTAGGCTTGCCCCGCCCTTTCTGCTCGCAGAAATGCCTTTTGATCTGAATTTTATAACTAAATAAACTAGTATAGTACTTGTGCAATGCACAAGAATTATAAGGCTAATTTAATATTTATCCATTTGAATATATATATTTTCATAATTTAATGCGATAAATATAAACTGTAAACATAAATTAAATTGTACACTATTGTAAAAATAAATATGGAGTAATAAAAAATACATTATCCGTCCCGTTAAGATTGTCTCAGTTTACCTTTTCCGGAAATCCCACTAAGATTGTCACATACCAAATTTGGTAATATTTGTGTGGCTCTAAATCATTCTTACTTTATTCTTACTTTATCAATATAATATCAACCACACAAACTCATTTTTCTTAATAATCGTGACACCTTCTTTTATCCCAATCTTAGTGAGATGGAGGTAGTAGCAATTTATGCCATAAATGTCATGAGAAATAGAACTTTATTATATTGAAATTAAATTATAAGATTACTACATTCGGTCCTATAATTTTCTATCTTCAATACTTGCAATTCATTTAGAAAATTTAACAAAGTAAGTTTTTGTTCAATTTCTATAAATAATACTCTCTTCATCCCAATTTAAAAGGTCTCGTTTGACTTTGACGCAATTCAACAAAGCGACACTGTTTGGCCCTGTTTTATTTACTAAATAAGGAAAGGGAACATCTTTAAGGGAGAGGGAACATCTTTAAGGGACATGCCGAATAGGAAAGTGGGATGTTTATTTAGAGACGGAGAGAGATCACCAAAAGTATATTATTCCGGATATTAAATTTTTTAAAAGTTTGCTTTAATAAACTCCGTAAACCAATACGAAGTATTACCGTTTCAATGAATTGTTAAAAATCCAGCCCAAATGAGTTTTTTTTATTCCAAAACCTAATAGTAGCTCAAAGCCCAAAGTTTAGGATATAAAATCATTGTCTTACCCCCTCGCACCAGCGTGTAGTCGTGTACCACCGATCATCAGTCACAATCAGCACCCTCACCGATCATCGGTCGCCTTCGCCCCTAACGATTACTAGTCACCATCTTCTCTTTCACAGATCATCACTCACCACCCTCTCCTTCATCATCCATCTATACTTCAATCTCATGTTTGTGCTAACTGTTTCACTACTCTAACCCTGAGGGACGTCTAACACATTTTGAAGGCCCTATTACATTTACTAAATTGAGACCTCATTTTATAACTCAAAATTAAAATTAAGTGATTTGTAATAAAAATGAAAAACTGTGTACAAGTTTTAAAAAAATGGGGCTCCCAAAAATGGGGCTCCCAGTGAAGAGAGTTACACGGTTATACTTCATTGAGACATTTTAACAAACATGTTCCAAACAAAGTATTGATTCAAATTCAATCTCGACGTTTTAAAGTAAAACGCATGATTGAAATAAATCAAAACGGAAAACAAAGAACTAAATGTAGGAATTTCTCAGAAACATGATATGATAAGTTGCTCGAGACATTATATGTCAATTTGTGTCTTAATATTTTATTGGTTGTTACAACTAAAATTTGAAGAACATCTGAATACCTTATTTTCAAACATTGGAGGATTGTGGATCTCCGAGAAGTTGAAGTACTCGTGTATGGATGGGTTAAGGTTAGACCAGCGGAGAGGTAGTCATTGACAAGGAGACCTCTGATTGGGGTGCGCAGTTGGTGAAGAAAACATACGTAGTACGTAGTATAAAACATGAAAATTGAAACTTCCACCCAGAGGTTGAAAAGGAAAATGGATGGAGGAAGGACATGGATATAGTTATGGACGGGATGAAGGCCAAATAAGTGAAGGAAGGTGAAGGGCATTGCACAGCCGACATTGATGAATGGCCATCCGTGGAGAAATGGAGGAAGAGGTGAACAACAGGGACGACTGAGATGTGTTTTTATTTTTAATTGAACCATTGAAATGTTTAGGCGGGAGTACTGTAAAATGAACAGTGCAAAATTGTTTTGCTTTTATGTATTAGATTAGATAGAAGATAAAGATAATATTTGTTATTACAAAACTTATCAAAGATCAAATAATAACATAGATAAGTGAAATCAACATAAGAACTCATCTTTCTTACTTCCTATTCTAAACCCATGACACAAAATCACAAGCTACTTGTAACTTAGAAAAAGGAGATTTGGTATTGTAAATTTTCTCAGGTCATGTGCAAATTTGATCATTTAATTAATAAATCATTGCAGTTTAAGGACTTTTTTACCATAAAATGACACTTTCCGGCAAAAAAATCTGACACGAACATCTTTTCTGTTATACAATTGTCGGAAAGTGTACTTTTTTTGTGGAGTCGTTAAATCGCAAAGATTTATTATTTACATGACCATATTTACAAGTGTGTAAAGTTACGAGACTAACAATAAAAATGACCGAAAGTCATAGGAGGAAAATTGCAAATCTCCCCTTGGAAAGTAATAAGCTCATAATAGTCATAAGATACTTCTCGGATTATTTTTTTAGAAGCAGCCAAATCTTAAACTTCAACATATTTTTTGCAAATTATAATTATTTATGTTGAGACTTGGAGGAATAAAAGATAATGTTATTAATATAAAATATTGAGTACAAAGATAGAGAGTCTCTTTTACTCTCACTAGTAGAAAACTGTCTTATAGTGACACTTTTGCAGTGACACTTTTGTCTATAGTGTCATGCATAGACGACATATATTATTAGCGATGTTTAAGTGTCATACGTTTATGACATAAAAACATCAATACATAATAGTGACACAATATAAAAAAATTGCAAATTTTTATCCTAAACAAAATTTTCACTTTTCATTTCCCTCCATAAAATTTACTTCCCTCCATTTATTTTTACTTCTTATTTCATATTGCTTAGCCCATCCAATAAAATAATTCAAATAAAGCTCACCCATTCTCTATTCCCTCACTCAAGAAACTCAGACCAATAGTAACCCTAAATAAACCACCCAATCTCTATTCCTTCACCACAGCGATGAACACTCGGTTACCAGCGCACCCTTTTCTTCCCATTGTTGGAAAAATTTGTCCTCTTTCATATTTGAAGTACTTACTTGTAGACCGTAGCTCACCAAACTCACGGCCTCTTTCAAATTTAAACTAACTCCTTGTATTGCTTCTTAAATTAAAATCTAATCTAACAACATTATAAGTATAAATAAAGGTTGGTACCCTTTATTTGTGTCAACACATTTTGTGCATGAAAGATTGTACATTGCTTTAAAAAATGGAACTCGATCAATTGTTCTTATGTCTTATTTAATATTTACCCTTGATGTTCCCAACTGACGTTTATATTCCGTTAAGTTGGATCCGCTCAGCATCTTGCCCTCCTCCGTCGTCGATGCAAGGCATATTAACGAAATACAGTGAACAAAACATCTCAAATTGGCCATTCTCGATTGTGAAACTGATCCGGCAATAGTCGCTTGCTATAAATCCAATTATCCAAAGATTATCATGTGTTCACCGTTCCATTTATACACCTCATCTTTGCTCCTAAAATCATACTCCCTCCGCAACTTTAAAATTTTCCCAGTTAAATTAAGAATAGTGAAAGAGAATATAAATTATTAAGGGTATGATGGGAAGATAGTGGAATAATGCGATAGAATGAGGGATAAACCCAAAAGAAGTAGTTGTAATAGTGTATTATTTGCAAAATTATTGAGGGTATGATGGGAAGATTGATAAATGTGATTTTTTTTGTTATGGACGAAAAAGGAAAGTGAGGAGATTTTTTTGTTACGGAGGGAGTAACTAGGGTAACATCTCAAATTGAACTTCAACTTGCGGCTACCAATATAGCAATACCAGTTAATCTATAACTATTATATTCCATACATAATTGCACTTATTTGTACATATTGGTAATAACCGTAACCATTATATAAGTTGTAAGATAGATGTTTGCATGGGCGAATCCAGAAATCTAAAATGTCATGGACTTAGAAGCAATTATACAAGGCTTAAACATTAGGGAGTGGGTTGAATATGAAAATGAAAAAAATTACACTAAAAAAATTGAAAAAGAATTAAGTAACACTGGGCTTTAACCCATCATAGCGTGTCCATAGATTCTTCTATGTTTGTTATAGAACTAAATGATTTTTATATGAAGTTCTTTAATAATCAACCCGGCCTTTTTATATAAATTCATAAGATGCTTGAAAACACTAAGAAAAAATTACAATTCTTAAATCCAATTTCTGTTGGGCACCAACCCTTGGGCCTCGCATGTGATCAAGCTAATGTAGTTCATAAAACTACTAATACAATTCATTATAAAACCCTTCAATCATTGCACCGATTTCATATACTTGAGAAATAGTCAATTCATTATAAAACTACTTGGATAATTATTGGAGTGAAAGTATAATAGATTTGACAATTGACAAAAAATGTAAGAATCATTCATAATATATATATTGCAATGCCCGCATAACAATATTACATTAGTTATTTACAAAGAAGAACATTGTTATAGCATTGGGCAAAAGTTCTCGCGCCTTGTGCGATAAAACGCAAATGTTTTTATACGTGGTATTTCCTTAATTTTTTATTAACTTTTTTTTTGAGGATTTTGATTAGCTTTATTTAGAAAAAACAACTATCTTCAGAATATACTCAAATCTTAATATAATTAGGATTACAAATTCTAACTACCATCGCACAATTACTATATAAATATTTATAACACATTATCATGCTCTTATAATTTTTTCACAATTTTCTTTTACAATGAATGATGAATTTGAAGATTGTTTAAAAAAATAGTGTTCTTGACTTTCAGACTAACAAGATATTTATTTATTTATTTTAATTCGTATTAATCACTTCATCTGCCGCACCAATTGTATATCAATTTTTCTTTTTGATTTGCTCATTAATTTGTCGCATACAATGTTCAGTATGTTTATAATTAGAGTGACTTCGACCCCAGACCAGACTCGACGTAGATAGACTAGACCAGACCGGATTGTGATAGTTGTATCACACATAGAATAAATATCTAATAAATCATATCAATTTAGACCAGACCAAACTTAAACATACCAAGCCCATTAATTCATACTTGATCAGAGTAGACCGGAAAGTTTTAATTCAATTAAAAACATCATTGTTGACAGTATAATTATAAATTACTCTCTTCTAATAAATGAATTTCTGTAAAATTAATATGTATACTTCACATTCCAATTATGGCTTCTTAAAAATTAATAACTTTGCGATCATGTTTAAACTTGTATTGTTTAAACTTGTATAGTGTAATGGATATTTTCCAAAGGTGGAGGGCCCCATCTTTTAAAACTTGATCAACATCATGCTGATTTCGCATTAAGGCCATATATTTATATCAATGATTGCACATGTGAACTATATTTGAGATGTTTTTAATTTGACTGATTTCGATTTAGATAGATTTAAACAAATCACATCATACTAGAATTAAGGAATAGTAAAATAAAGTTATGGAAAGTATCGTGACTTTTTATATTTTAGTGACTAAAATTGTAACTTTAATTTAGTGATAATGACGATGTTGAAATTTACATTATTGTGACTATAGTGATATACTTGTAGTGACTTGAGTCACATTTTTATCCATAGTACATTAATATTTAAGGAAAAATCTATTGAATAAACATCTAATAAAAAGTACAACAACAACATCATCCAAGCTTTAATCTCGAAAAAATTTGGAATCAGTTCACATGAATCAATACATAATTTCGGAGCTAAAAATACCAGTATAAGAATTAGAGATCGTATATACTATCATATATAAATGATAATAAAAAAGAATATCTTTTCAACAATTTCCAAATGTAATACAGGTGTCATATGAAGATCATAAAATGTTATTCAATTCAATATATTTTTGTCAAAATCGGAGAACAAATGAAAATACTATAACATTTTATAACAATAGTTGTTCGATTTTATAAAAAATGTTGTTTGCATTTCAATTTATATTGGATCCATTTTGAGTCATGAAACAAAATTACTAGAACTGGGTGAATGGCAATGTAATAGGGTTGTTCCTAATTTTAAAGACTAATTATACGGTTCAAATAGAAACTTCAATAAACAAAAATGGATGGGGCAAATTGGTCTAGCTACGTTTACGTAAAGAAATACCCGCGAAAAAAGGAAAAAGCAAAAGAAGTACAAAAAAAGAGAGAGAAAGGGAGAAAAAGAGAGAAAAAAGAGAGTAAACAACAAAAAAAAAAAAGAGCTAGTCACATGGGAAATCTCTAAATTGAGACCTCGTTGTCATATATTATGACACATTTTGTTCTTTTGCGATTTCCTGTAGATTTTGAGTTGCGTGCTCATATTTTCAGTCAGCAGGCTATTTTCCGTGGTAATGAAATTGGCTTTCGGGCAAATCGCGGTATTGAATTTGGACTTCCTAATTTCTTCTGGGTATGAGATAGGAGGAGGACGATCACTTTCAGTTGCATGTCCCTAAAAGTCATCTATGAATAATGAGTAGTCTGAATGATCAAAATCGTGAGATGCATCTGAGTAAGCTTGGATCAAAAGGTATATGTGGTTGTTGATATACTTATATTTTACACACATTTTAGGCTTAGTTTGTTGTTAATCTTAGTTAATAAAGTTGTATCTTTGTACATATTTTTAGTATTTGATGTTAGTTTGTATTAGTGCGGTTCTATACGGGTATTTTATATTTTCAGGTACATTTGATGCTATTTGGATACATTTGAGTGTGAAGAAGAGAAGAAATTAAAAGTTCAAGTTGGAAGACAACAAAAGTGGAATCTCCTTCAAAACAAATATGGAATACATTGAAGCAAGGAAGCAAAAAGTGGAAGTGAGATTCGAACCCAAGTTGCTAAGGTAAAAAGAGGCCTCTTGAACAAGTGAGTTGAATGTCAAAGTTGAGATAAGTGAGCTCGAGATTTATTTAATTGCATCTCATCTCAGCAATGAAAAGAAGAAAAAAATAACTCTAAGCACAGGTTCGAACCCGCAACCTCTATGTCACAACAGCTCTTGATGGCCGCTGCACTGCTACACATTATTGGTCCTCGGATGCGTTTTTTTTACATATACTCTTTGGTTCCGTAAATGATTAATGATTAATCTCCTTATCATTATATTGCCTTAATCCATCTCCCTCCACACATAATCTCGAGCCAACTTCTCTCTACACCTCCCAGAATCATTTCCTCCTCCTTCTCTCTTCATTCTTCACCTTCAAATCATCAACACATCTTCAACCACAACTAATCACTTCCTTATCCAAGATTAAGTCAAGATTAGCACCAAAGCTTCAAGGATTGTCATCTATCACAAGTTTGATCTTCCTTATCTCATTAAATCTTGTACTTTAATTATGGATTCATCTATTTCTATGCTTCCAAACATGTATAGCTAAATAAATTTGGGGCTAGAAATTGGTTAATTAATTGTTCTTATCATGTTTTAATTTGTATTGATTTTAATTGTTAAATTTGTTCTATTTAGATTGTTGTGTCCAGAAAATTAACTACGTTATGTTTGTGATATATATTATGAGTACTCAATCATAAACATATTGTTTGTTAAATACACAAATGAACACTTTCTGAACACATCGTTAAACTTCTTTTACCTTGTCCCGGATTGAAGTTTTACGGGGGAATTTAATTATTTAATTAAATTATTTACACCACGGGGTTGGGTAAATAATATAGTTAATAATTAAGGTTGTCGTTGCACTTAAACAACTAGTCTCGTTTTGGCCATCACTGGGAAATGTTGACTAGTTACTTATTTTAGGTGACTTGTGTTGGGTCCTAAAATATTTATCTACAACTTCTCACAATCTATTTAAGAATAAAATTAGCAATTATGTCTTTCAATTAAACATTGAACAATTAGTTACCAATTTCTACCCCTACTTGCTATTTGTTGAACTTGGTGTTGATAAAAATCTCTAATACCAATCACTTTTATTTTATTACTTTTGCAAGCAATCAAAAATCAAAAGAAATGCATTCTCAACTTTAATCCTTAGTTTGTGCTTAATTATTTTATTTCCCGCTTCTTTGTGGTTCGACACCCTACTTCCTTGGGTAAAAAAATAGTTGTGTGCCCATTATATGCTACACACCAGTTGTTTCCCAAAAGAGATAACTTGTTGATTCTCGGTGTCTGATGCCTGAGTTTGATAATTAAAAATCAATTTAAATGTGGATGTGGAGTCCTCGATTTCTAACAAATTCACGTATTGAAGAATTACTGAGTCATCCTGCACATTTTAGTTATATGCCATCGTCCTTTATATATGGCCTATTTATGAAAGGAACTAGGACATGAATTTTATTAAAATATAATTCATGGTCATAAACCAACCTTTTTTAGTTTAAAAAACGTGACTTTATTGGTCCTAAATTTGGTAAACTCAAATGTTATTACCCATCTCAATGTGCAGTGACATATCTCATAATGACCTACCACCTGACGCTCCCGGTGACCAATAAACCATGACCACCCCGGGTTAGTTACCATCCTGACAGTGTCTAATTGTCAATAAGAGTGATTTGACCACCACATCCACCCCCCATTCTGACTGCATCCGCCGGTCACAACGATCACCGCTGACCATAGTGACCACCTTTGCAGTGACCACCGTGATCAGTTACAAGTAACCTAATTTTTTTCAATTGCCACCATTTACACTACTAAAACCTCCGACCGGTGATCTGATACCGCTGGCCCCGTCACTATCATCACCGTCTTAGTAGAAGCACAAATAACGTCTTGGTAGTAACACAACTACCAGACCAGGTATCCATTCATCCATCTGTCCGCCAACCAACCACCACTGTAACCCTAGCTACCGCCCTCCCCCACACATGTTCCCTTGATGGTCCCTCTTTCAGATCCGATCGTTCGTCCATCCTTTCGCCACCCATATGTCGTTGTAACCCTAATCGACGCCCTTCCCATCACCCGGTCACTTAGCTTGTTGGGTTTCGCTGATCTGGAGAAGGTTGAGACCATGGAAGAAGTTGATTCTGACGAATAGATGGAGACTTCGAGCGACGAGCCTTGACCTTGGGATGACGAGAAAGAGCGAAGACTTTGATGACGATGCAGAGAGGTGGCTTATACGACGAGGCGGACCGAAGGCTTGGGATGAGAGGTGAACCAACGGCTTGGGGCGGCGAGGAGGAGCGACGGTTACGATGTGAGAGTGGGCATGGTGGAGATAAGCGTATAGTGGAGAGAGGCGCAAGAGCATATGTAATACGGAGTATAATGAATGAATTATTTTTAAGGATATTTTAGTCCATTCAAATAAGTTTAGACATTCTTGTCATAATTTAAAGGGAGATTTACCTTAATAGGATCAAAACATGGCTTTTTTCTCAAAATAGGAGTACCTAGTTTAAACATCCTTAAATAGGACTTTTTATTAGTGATTGTGTCACGCCCCGGACCGCATCTGAGCGCGTGTACAACCGCCGTATGACTAAGTGACGTCACTCGCAAGTCAACACGACTTAATCATACAAGGCGTCCATGAACATTGTTCATACCATACTCAGTAAGTAAACATACATAACAACATCACATATTTGGATTGAACGAATCGCGGAAATATTCAAAGTTCAACCATGGGCCACATATGGCCAAAAAGTGGGCTCGCAGGCCCAAAACAAATGTACTTATTACAAAGTATCCATGAGCATAGTTTATAGTTTAAAACAGCAAAGGAAGCACGAACCACGTCTCCCTTTAGATTACTTCACCGAGCAAGGTGAGAATGCAAGCTTGAGCTTCAACCTGAAATGGTGGGGCCCCCCGAAGGGGTCAGTACAAGTACCGAGCGAGTAGCAGGCTAAATGTAGAATAACTAACGTTTTAAGTATAAGACCCAAACGTAGGGTGATACATATACATATAGTTCTTTCCCCCAAGTTATGAAATATATATCATTATATATACACTTGGAAATACCCGACCCGTAGGTCATTGTTTATTTAGGAAATAATATAGCCGGTAACCTTGGCTTAAACCCCAACCCACCCATATACCTATGAGTGTATAGAACTCCTCCTGGTTCAAATCATCTTAACATGAGGACACCGCTCGGTCCTAAATTACAAAATGATAATCTATGAGTTTTGAGGATACACGCCCGATCCTTGGGTACTCCACCCTATATAACCGAGTTTTGAGGATACACGCCCGATCCTTGGGTACTCCACCCTATAACCGAGTTTTGAGGATAACCGCCTGATCCCTGGGTTCTCCACCCTATAACCGAGTTTTGAGGATACACGCCCGATCCTTGGGTACTCCACCCTATAACCGAGTTTTGAGGATAACCGCCCGATCCTTGGGTACTCCACCCGACTTATGATCTACCACATATCATCCTAGATAAGGTCTATATCATAATTAATAATCAAGACTAAACCAAGTCTTAAGGCCTAAGCATAATCATCCATGCAATTCATGCATTAAAAATCAACATATAGGCAAAACAATGCCAAACCGGCGCCGGTTTTGACATAACCGGCGCCGGTTATTAATTAATTTAATACAACCGGCCATGCCGATCCATAACCGGCGCCGGTTTTGCCTATAACCGGCGCCGGTTACCCCCTGGGTAACCAAGTCAACATTTTCGTTGACTCGCCATTTCAAACCCGATTTGCCTCAAACTCAATCCCAACATATATTAAGTTATGACCAAGCATTTTATGCCCCTTTTATCCCTTAAAACATCATATATGTTTTTATAAACATTTTCATATCATACTTCATTTATGATATCAATGGGTCATACTTATAAGTCCTATCACTTTGGATAATCACATGTTTAAGCATCTTTTAAACATCATTATGAACACATATAACATTTACTTAGGTAATCTCATAATTAACCCAAGAGTTATAAGACATTAAGCCGTCCACTCACCTCAAATGAGCGTGATGAAGTTCTACCCTTCTCGGTTGATCGAACTCCGGCCAAACTCCGGTGAACTTTGACGAACTCCGGTGACAACTCCGGCGACTCTTTAAACCTTGTGAAAGCTTTCAAATCACCCTTGACACGTTCCTAACATGGTTTTATCATCACAAAACCCATATCAACACAAATAACCTTTAAAAGGTTATTTTCCGGCTAACCGGTCGTTTTGGCCTCCAAGTCCGTTCTTGGACTTAGAACGACCCTTCAACCCCTCAATCCACACTTCTCACGTGTAGACCACCCTTAAGGATACTCCATATGATATATAAGTCATATGAGAATTAAAATATGGAAAGAAAGTTGTTATGGAGCTTCTTACCTTTATTTTCAAGGGTTTTCTTCCACTTTCACAACTCCTTCTTCTTCCTTAAGCTTCTTGCTTTCTTGAGCTCACTTGGCTATGGAGAAATGGTGGTTTGAGGTTCCTCTCTCTCTCTTGGGGATGCTCTGGCCGCAGGTATGAGTGAGGAAAGGGGTGAGGGTCTCTTTTTGGCTCAATTGGAAAATAAGTGAGGGGGGAGGTCCACCTTGGGTCAACTCTCACCCAACCATCACCCTCAGCCCACACACACCTCACAACCCATGCTATGCAGCTCCCCTTGTCAACCAAGAGCTCTCAAAAAACGTGGGGTGGCTCCCACTCATGTGGGAGGTCATCCCATTATGTCCCGAAGTGTACAATCGGTCCCAAAAGTTGTATTTCTCGGACTGTTTAAATTATATTTTATTTTATTGGGTCGAATAAAATATAACACTTACTCCCCATCATAATGGGCCTTTAGGATGATTACACATTCCCCAACTTTAATTTGGAAGTCCCCGAAATTCCTTTCGGACTGTTATCCGATAAATTATCCAAACCGGTAATTGGGCCTCGTTTGACCAACCGGTCAACCCAATGCCTTTCTTATGGCCCAAAGTGGATGTCCACCACCATACAACTATTATCTATACCAAGATGAATAAAATATGCGGTCTTGGGAATATCGGGTGGTCCCCGCCCCCGGTGTGGGCCCCACGTGCAATTTACTATTCACGCACAAGAATTAACAAAATTTACAACCTCGTAAATTCATTAACCATTTCATAAGGTTCAATACATAATTTACACAAAAGTAAATACACTTGGGGACGGTGTTACAAGTTCACCCCCCCTTATTTGGGATTTCGTCCCCGAAATCAACGTGTCTAATCGAAAAGAAACGGGTATTGCTCCCTCATTGAGACCTCGGTCTCCCAGGTTTCTTCTTCGACTCGATCACTCCTCCACATAACTTTCACCATAGGAATCTCTTTGTTCCTAAGTTTCTTCACCTGTTGGCCCACTATCTTCACTGGTTCTACAGCGTATTGCAAGTCCTCCCGGATCTCCACCGGTGGTTTCTCAAGAATGTGTGACGGGTCCCGTACATACTTCTTGAGCATCGATACATGAAATACATCATGAATCTTCTCAAGTTCAGGGGTTAACTTGAGACGATAAGCCACAGCCCCAATCCTCTCAAAGATTTCAAATGGACCAATGTATCGGGGATTAAGCTTACCCCTTGATATGAATCGGATGATACCCTTCCAAGGAGAGATTCTTAGAAAGACTTCATCCCCGACCTCAAACTCCAACGGTCTCCGCCGTTTGTCTGCATAGCTCTTCTGCCGATCTTGGGCAGCCATGAGTCTATCACGAATGATCTCCACCTTAGCCTTGGTGATCTCAACGAGTTCTATCCCTTCGAGTTTGGCCTCGCCAACCTCATCCCAACACAAAGGTGTTCTGCACTTCCTCCCATATAATGCCTCGTAGGGAGGCATGCCAATACTCGCCTGATAACTGTTGTTATAGGCAAACTCTACAAGAGCCAAATGTCTGTCCCAGCTCCCTTGGAACTCCAAAGCACACGCTCTAAGCATGTCTTCCAGAATCTGTATCACCCGTTCAGATTGTCCATCCGTCTGTGGGTGAAAGGCTGTACTAAACTTCAGTTTAGTACCCAAAGATGTTTGGAACTTTGGCCAAAATCTGGATGTGAATCGTGGATCCCTATCTGAGACAATGGATATCGGGACTCCATGCAATCTCACAATTTCTTCCGTATATAACTTGGCTAACCTTTCAAGAGGGTAAGTAATGTTGATAGGCAAGAAATGTGCGCTCTTGGTGAGCCTATCAACCACTACCCAAACTGCATCATAGTTGTTTACCGTCCGTGGTAGCCCCACCACGAAGTCCATAGTCACATGTTCCCACTTCCATTCTGGAATGGTAAGCGGCTGCAATAGCCCTGCCGGGTGTTGGTGCTCTGCCTTAACCTGCTGGCAAGTAAGGCATCGTCTCACATACTCTGCGATGTCTCTCTTCATACCTGACCACCAGTAACTCTCTTTCAAGTCTCGGTACATCTTAGTACCCCCTGGATGCATGGCATAGGCCGAAGAATGAGCCTCCTCCAGTATAGACTTCTGGAGCTCCTCATTCTTTGGTATGCACACACGGTCTTTAAACATCAAAAGGCCATCATCACGTACCCGAAAGTTCTCAACGGGCCCCTCAAGGATCCGTTCACGGATCTTCTGACATTCTTCGTCAATGGCCTGACATCTACTGATCTCACTCAGTAATGTGGGCCTAACCTCAAATCTAGCAATGAGGGCCCCGCATGTGGATACCTCCACACGCGCCCTCAATGCCCGTAGGCATGTGAGTAACGTCCCCGACGTACTCTTCCTGCTTAGCGCATCGGCCACCACGTTGGCCTTTCCGGGATGATAGTCGATGATCAAATCATAGTCCTTGATCAACTCCATCCATCTCCTTTGTCTCATATTCAACTCTTTCTGAGTGAATACATACTTCAAACTCTTATGATCAGTATAAATGTGGCATGTCTCCCCGTAGAGATAATGCCTCCAAATCTTCAGTGCAAACACTACCGCCCCCAACTCCAGATCGTGGGTAGGGTAGTTCACCTCATGCTTCCTCAATTGCCTAGAAGCGTAGGCTATCACCTTACCGTTTTGCATCAACACACATCCTAGCCCTTGGATGCTAGCATCGCTATAGATATCGTACCCTATCCCCTGCTTGGGTAGGGCAAGAACCGGTGCCTCGGTAAGTCGCTTCTTCAATTCGAGAAACCCTTCCTCACATTTGTCATCCCATATGAACTTAGCCCCCTTCTTTGTGAGCTTCGTCAATGGGGACGCCAACACGGAGAATTTCTCAACGAACTTACGATAGTATCCCGCTAAGCCAAGGAAACTACGTATTTCTTTCACATTTTTGGGTCTCTCCCAGTCGATGATGGCTCTTATCTTGGCGTTGTCCACAGCAACGCCCGAACCGGATATGACATGCCCGAGAAAGCCAATCTCTTTGAGCCAAAATTCACATTTGGAGAACTTGGCAAAGAGTTGTTTTTCTCTAAGTCGTTCAAGTACAAGCCCCAGGTGATGTTCATGCTCCTCCTCGCTCTTGGAGTATATCAAGATGTCATCAATGAATACTATCACAAATTGATCCAAGTATTCGCTAAACACTCGGTTCATCAAGTCCATGAATGCTGCCGGTGCGTTGGTTAACCCAAAAGACATCACAAGAAACTCATAGTGACCATATCTAGTGCGGAATGCACTCTTAGGTATGTCACTCTCCTTGATCTTCAACTGATGATAGCCCGACCTCAAATCAATCTTCGAGAATACTATCGCCCCCCGAAGTTGATCAAACAAGTCATCAATCCTCGGTAAAGGATACCTATTCTTGATCGTGACCTTGTTCAACTGTCGGTAATCTATGCACATTCTCAATGTGCCATCTTTCTTCTTCACGAAGAGTACGGGTGCTCCCCACGGTGAGTGACTGGGCCTAATGAATCCGTTGTCCAAAAGTTCCTGTAGTTGGACCTTTAACTCTTGAAGTTCTGCCGGTGCCATTCGATAAGGGGGTATCGAAATGGGTTTGGTTCCCGGTTCAACTTCAATTACGAACTCAATCTCCCGGTCGGGTGGAAGTCCCGGCAAGTCTTTGGGAAAGACGTCCGGATACTTGCACACGACACGTACATCGTTGATGTCTATCTCTTTCTTTGTCTCATCTACTACGTAAGCAAGGTATGCGTGACATCCTTTTCTCATCATCTTCCGTGCTCTCATCACGGATATGATGCAACCATGAGATCCTCCCCGATCTCCCTCGAAACGTAAGGTGTTCCCCTTATCATCCTCGAGTTCCAACACTTTGGTGTAGCAATCAACTCGAGCATGGTGCTTTTCAAGCCAATCCATTCCTAGGATAGCATCAAACTCCATCATACTTAGAGGTACGAAGTCACAAGTCAAAGGTTGACCCGTCACTCCTACCTCACATGATGGATAGTAATGGTTCCTCTCCACGTCATCTCCCAATGGTGTGGAGACTACCAAGGTTTGCGTCATTGGCGTCAATGGCACGTCAAGACCTTCGGCGAACGCTTCGCTCACAAATGAACGTTGAGCCCCGGTATCAATGAGAATTCTTGCATTTCTTCCATTGATCAATAGTGTCCCTACATTTATAGATGATGTAAGACACACTACTCGAAGTACCGGATCGAAAATGGGCTAAACGAACATTTTCTGGCCGACAATGTACTGGACCGGCGCCGGTTCTAAGCCAGACCGGCGCCGGTTTTCCCCTGGGGTGGCCGAATACCCAACAAATACACTGGACCGGCGCCGGTTATGGCCAAAACCGGCGCCGGTTTACCGTCGGCAACCTCGGAAAAATAATTTTCTTTAAAAACCGGCCCCGGTTACGAGCACGGTGATTTGCCCCGGCCACTTTTCCACTAGACTGGCGCCGGTTATGGGCAAAACCGGCGCCGGTTTTCCTTCGGCACCCCTCGGAAAATCCCATTTTTATTACCCCAGCCCTTCCGAAACCGGACCGGCGCCGGTTATGGGCAAAACCGGCGCCGGTTCACCTACGGCAGCCCCAAACAATTAACATTTAAATATAACCGGCACCGGTTTAAGCCATGACCGGCGCCGGTTTACCCCTGGGCAACTGTATTCCTACAACTTTTTGCTAAAAACACGCCGGTATCGACCCCGGCGAGCCCGTACAAGCCCGCTATCATTTTTAACACTTAACAACATATAATTTATCAAACATTACAAGGGATTACCTGCAACGGAGTCAGGGTTAGCCCGAGCATCGGCCTCGGTCATAGCATAGACTCGTGCTTGGGCCCCGCCTTGGTTGACGGACGCGGCATGGCTCGTTGATGCGCCGCCTCTCCCCGTGCCACCATGTGACAGTCCCGCACAGTTCCTCCCCGTCATGGACCCTCCTCCAGCTCCCGGTGTGTTCTCCTGAGTCGCTTGAGGACAATTGGCCTTCATATGGCCCGCATTCCCGCACTTGAAACACCTTGGTGGTTCATTACACTTCCCAAAATGCTGTTTTGAGCAATTGGGACATCTAGGTGCTCCCGAGTTCTGTGGCCTAGGTCCGTGCCACCTCCCGTCCCTATTCTTTTTCGCCGGTGGAGCCGGCGCCTTGAATGAGCCCCCACCACCACCATGGTTGTTCTTTCGGGAATGATCGGGCGGCCCCGAACTGTTCCACTTCCTCTTCCTTACCTCCTCGGCGTCCCTTGCTTTCCTCTCATTCCACTGGGCCTCCCCAAGCATGCCCTGCTCTACCACCTCACTGAAAGTCATGAGGCGGGAGTATGTAGCACGATCTCGGATGTCTAAAAGTAAGGCATCCCAGAAGTGCTCAGTCATGCGTTCCTCATCGATAGCATACTCCGGTAAGAACCTAGCCAAGGTTCTAAACTCTTGCTCCAACTGTTTAACGGTGCCACCTTCTTTCTGCTTGAGGTTGGTATACTCCCTCCTTTTTACATTGACTTCAAAATCGGAGTAGTATTGGGCATAAAACTCCCGCTCAAAATTTTCCCATGAGATATTCCCACGGTACTTCCCTTCTACACCTTCCCACCATGTAGAAGCCATCCCCTCAAGCAACCGTGAAGCAACGGTTAGCTTCACGTCAGGAGTAATTTGCATGTCCCTTGATGCATCCTTCACCTTCTTGATCCAATCGGCGGCAACGGTAATGTCACCGGTGCCATCGAAGGACCTACACCCCAAGGCCCTAGCCTCCTTGAGGTACTTGGAGATTCTCACTATGAAACCTCCCTCGAGCCCACCTTGTGGAGCCTCAGGTGTGGCCCTTGGAGCTCCCCGGCTTCCTTGAGCCGACACACCTTGAGAACCACGCCTTGCTTGGCGCCTAAGGTCTCTCCTCAGCTTTTCCTTTTGATACCACTCAAGTAATTCACCCATTTGGGCGAATCGGGCATCACTCTCATCATCATTCTCATCATCAGTGAGGAAATCACCCCCATCGTATGGGGTCTCTTCATGCTCCGTTTCAGGAACATAAGTAGAGTCGTAGTTTTCGGTGCTAGTCTCATACACCGAACTCACGTGGCCATCACTCACTGTTTGGGCTCGGTGGCCCCCACGACTTCCACGGCCTCCACGGCCTCCTCTTCCACCTCTGGAGCTTCGAGATGCAGCCCGGCTAGCTCCAACGGAATCTATCGGTGCTTGCCCTCTCGGATTGTTCCTGGTCTGCATGCGTCTACCCGCCATTTCTGAAAAGGGATTTGGACGAGTCGTTAGACTCCAAGCAATGTCAATTGACGGAGAACGTTATAGACACGTATTGGCCCAAGTCGCCGCCATACCAATTGTTAAGGGTATCATCTTAACAACTAGAGACCTTGCAACCTAGGTGACAATAGTTCTATAAGCGTCAAAATACAATGCTCATGGTTTTCGATAAAACTCTTTTGTAAAGTCTCATGTGAGAGGTTGATTATATAGTTTAGAAACTGAGATGGCTCTGATACCACTTAATTGTCACGCCCCGGACCGCATCCGAGCGCGTGTACAACCGCCGTATGACTAAGTGACGTCACTCGCAAGTCAACACGACTTAATCATACAAGGCGTCCATGAACATTGTTCATACCATACTCAGTAAGTAAACATACATAACAACATCACATATTTGGATTGAACGAATCGCGGAAATATTCAAAGTTCAACCATGGGCCACATATGGCCAAAAAGTGGGCTCGCAGGCCCAAAACAAATGTACTTATTACAAAGTATCCATGAGCATAGTTTATAGTTTAAAACAGCAAAGGAAGCACGAACCACGTCTCCCTTTAGATTACTTCACCGAGCAAGGTGAGAATGCAAGCTTGAGCTTCAACCTGAAATGGTGGGGCCCCCCGAAGGGGTCAGTACAAGTACCGAGCGAGTAGCAGGCTAAATGTAGAATAACTAACGTTTTAAGTATAAGACCCAAACGTAGGGTGATACATATACATATAGTTCTTTCCCCCAAGTTATGAAATATATATCATTATATATACACTTGGAAATACCCGACCCGTAGGTCATTGTTTATTTAGGAAATAATATAGCCGGTAACCTTGGCTTAAACCCCAACCCACCCATATACCTATGAGTGTATAGAACTCCTCCTGGTTCAAATCATCTTAACATGAGGACACCGCTCGGTCCTAAATTACAAAATGATAATCTATGAGTTTTGAGGATACACGCCCGATCCTTGGGTACTCCACCCTATATAACCGAGTTTTGAGGATACACGCCCGATCCTTGGGTACTCCACCCTATAACCGAGTTTTGAGGATAACCGCCTGATCCCTGGGTTCTCCACCCTATAACCGAGTTTTGAGGATACACGCCCGATCCTTGAGTACTCCACCCTATAACCGAGTTTTGAGGATAACCGCCCGATCCTTGGGTACTCCACCCGACTTATGATCTACCACATATCATCCTAGATAAGGTCTATATCATAATTAATAATCAAGACTAAACCAAGTCTTAAGGCCTAAGCATAATCATCCATGCAATTCATGCATTAAAAATCAACATATAGGCAAAACAGTGCCAAACCGGCGCCGGTTTTGACATAACCGGCGCCGGTTATTAATTAATTTAATACAACCGGCCATGCCGATCCATAACCGGCGCCGGTTTTGCCTATAACCGGCGCCGGTTACCCCCTGGGTAACCAAGTCAACATTTTCGTTGACTCGCCATTTCAAACCCGATTTGCCTCAAACTCAATCCCAACATATATTAAGTTATGACCAAGCATTTTATGCCCCTTTTATCCCTTAAAACATCATATATGTTTTCATAAACATTTTCATATCATACTTCATTTATGATATCAATGGGTCATACTTATAAGTCCTATCACTTTGGATAATCACATGTTTAAGCATCTTTTAAACATCATTATGAACACATATAACATTTACTTAGGTAATCTCATAATTAACCCAAGAGTTATAAGACATTAAGCCGTCCACTCACCTCAAATGAGCGTGATGAAGTTCTACCCTTCTCGGTTGAACTCCGGCCAAACTCCGGTGAACTTTGACGAACTCCGGTGACAACTCCGGCGACTCTTTAAACCTTGTGAAAGCTTTCAAATCACCCTTGACAAGTTCCTAACATGGTTTTATCATCACAAAACCCATATCAACACAAATAACCTTTAAAAGGTTATTTTCCGGCTAACCGGTCGTTTTGGCATCCAAGTCCGTTCTTGGACTTAGAACGACCCTTCAACCCCTCAATCCACACTTCTCACGTGTAGACCACCCTTAAGGATACTCCATATGATATATAAGTCATATGAGAATTAAAATATGGAAAGAAAGTTGTTATGGAGCTTCTTACCTTTATTTTCAAGGGTTTTCTTCCACTTTCACAACTCCTTCTTCTTCCTTAAGCTTCTTGCTTTCTTGAGCTCACTTGGCTATGGAGAAATGGTGGTTTGAGGTTCCTCTCTCTCTCTTGGGGATGCTCTGGCCGCAGGTATGAGTGAGGAAAGGGGTGAGGGTCTCTTTTTGGCTCAATTGGAAAATAAGTGAGGGGGGAGGTCCACCTTGGGTCAACTCTCACCCAACCATCACCCTCAGCCCACACACACCTCACAACCCATGCTATGCAGCTCCCCTTGTCAACCAAGAGCTCTCAAAAAACGTGGGGTGGCCCCCACTCATGTGGGAGGTCATCCCATTATGTCCCGAAGTGTACAATCGGTCCCGAAAGTTGTATTTCTCGGACTGTTTAAATTATATTTTATTTTATTGGGTCGAATAAAATATAACACTTACTCCCCATCATAATGGGCCTTTAGGATGATTACACATTCCCCAACTTTAATTTGGAAGTCCCCGAAATTCCTTTCGGACTGTTATCCGATAAATTATCCAAACCGGTAATTGGGCCTCGTTTGACCAACCGGTCAACCCAATGCCTTTCTTATGGCCCAAAGTGGATGTCCACCACCATACAACTATTATCTATACCAAAATGAATAAAATATGCGGTCTTGGGAATATCGGGTGGTCCCCGCCCCCGGTGTGGGCCCCACGTGCAATTTACTATTCACGCACAAGAATTAACAAAATTTACAACCTCGTAAATTCATTAACCATTTCATAAGGTTCAATACATAATTTACACAAAAGTAAATACACTTGGGGACGGTGTTACAGATTGGACCAAAATACCCCTCACAACCTTTACCACTGCTGCCCAGGGACTGTCGGACCGCCGCCGGCCTCCGCCGCCGGAGCTCTGGCGACCGCCGCCGGAGCTCTGGCGACCGCCGCCGGAAAAATTCCAGATTTTTTTCTGGAGGTTTGCCAACATTCTGCCGCCATCTGCCGCCGGCTGCTGGCGCCGCCGCCGGAAACCGCCTCTTCCGCTGCAGCCACCTCCGGACTGCCCCGCTACCAACGGACTGCCTTGGTTGTGCAAGAGAACTAGGGGGGCAATTAATTGGGTTAATTAATTGCCGGAGTTGCGCCACCGCCGTCCGCTGCCGGAGTGCTGCCACCACCACGGACTGCCCCACCACCGACGGACTGCCTTGGTTGTGCAAGAAAACTAGGGGGGCAATTATTTAGATCAATTAATTAATTAAATAGAATTAGGGATAAAAAAGGTAAGGTTAGTCCTATTTAGAGAAAAACATGCATGTGGTCCTATTTTGAGAACAAGGTTGAGTTTTAGTCCTGTGTTGGACAATTTTCTCAAATTTAAATTATGTCTTATTTTTGTCTACTCAAAATCTGATACTACTATTATTGTCGATAATCCTTTATGAAAAGAAAATTGTAACCATCTTATTTGTGAAAATTTTCTCATTTGGCTTATTTGTGAAAATTTTCCAACCGATTTTGATTGAGATTTAAGGAGTTTTGAAATTGATTCTAGTTTTGCTTCTTTTTTAAAAGTAGAACCAGAATCTCATATTCAGTTTTCAGAAGCTGGAATCGTCCAACTTCTAAAAAACTGCTTCTATGAGTAATTTAGAGCACACATAAATACTTCTACACGTTCACTCATTTTTGCTCAAAAACTCCAATATTCGCTTTTGCCCAATAGTTTTAAGAAATACTAGTTTTCAAGCCCGTGCGATGCACGGGCAGTACATAATATAGCTAATTGTAAATATGATACTTTTGGAATCATATATAATATAATGTGATGCAAAAGCAAATTAACTTGGTCTAATATAAAGCCGTTTGGTAATACTAAAATTGCTCGAATTGTCTGACTCTACTGTAATGAATTAAATCTAATTCATTGCGCAAAATTGATGGAATCTCCCAAATTATGAAAAAGTAAAATACAAGTTTCTTAATTAATTTCAAATAAATAATTGGAAAATATTTAAATTGGACTTCTACACAAGCATCTCAACTAAACATAATTGTTATATGAACCCGATTATAAAGAATTCATACAAAAGTTTCTTAATTAATTTCACATCCTTTATATTACTTCAATGAGCATCTAAAAACACTATTTTTAAATATTTCTCATTCAACATGTGGTATGAAATAAGTATTTGTAAATTTTATAGTGAGATCTTACATTTAACTCATTATTTTGTCTCATTGAAAATGTAAAAAATGGGCCATTTTTACAATTTACTCATTTATTTCGTCACATTGAAAATGTCATTAATAAGTTAAAAAATCTTGTGGTTATAATTTTCATCATTATCTCAACAATTAAGAAAGAATGGTATGAAGATGCAGAAAATACGAATTATTAACACAATTGCAAATCTAAGGCTTATAATAGTCATTATCGCATTGAGTTTAGAAAACATTCAAAAAAAAATGGGTTTAGAAAAATAAAATATTACATTTTAGGAAATGTAACACTATTATTACTTTTTTATAAAATAACTTTGAAGAAAAAAATTAATAGGAATTTGGATGATTTATTTGGCAGGTGGGCAAAATACGAATAATTCACTTCTCAATAGAATGTAATAAAAATAAAAAGTATAAAAATAATTAAATAAAATAAAGTCTATGTGTAGCGTGTACGGATGGATATTTATTGTTGAAGTTGCAATTGCTTATTTTAATAACTATTCATATTAATACGGAGTACGTAAGAAATAAATTCTAAAAAAGTTACTAAATAAGGTGAATTGTATCCTACGACCTTTTGTTTCCATATCAATTTGCAATAAAAAATAGAATGTAATAAAAAAATAAAAGGTATAAAAAGTAATTAAATAATTGTTATATATAATGACATGGCAGGAGTATGTGGCACAACGTATGTTCTTAAAAAGTTCCTCTTATATATATATATATAGTATGTATGTATATATTGATTGATTTTAAAGCACACTGTTATTCTATTTAATTATTCATGATTGGTATATGGACGATTAACCCATTAAGTATTAAAATCAGTATGAGATATATTTTTCTGGTGAAAACAAGAGATTTCTTAGTTTTCCTTTTGGACGAAATCTAACGGTTGTCTTTAAAAGGAAATAATAACGTGAATATCAAAGGTTGATTTGAATAAAAAAGTAATTAAATAATTGTTATATATGATGACATGGCAGGATTATGTGGCACGTTGTATACTCTTAAAAAGTTCCTTATATAAGGAACTTTTTAAGAGTATACAACGTGCCACATAATCCTGCCATGTCATCATACATATAGGGTAAGGTTCAAGTGAGAAGAACCCTTTGGGTGAGAAATGAGAATGAATCTCAGCCATTGGATTCGACTAAGTTGCAGTAAAAGACACTTCATGATGCACTGAAATATGCAATCTAGCACGGTGACATTTCTGTAAAATATTAGTGCAACATGAAATAGTTTTAGTGCAACAAGTGCAAAATTTAAATATTACTGCAACATAAAGCCAATTTTAGTGCAATTTCGTAAATCCAATGGCTGAGATTCATTATGATTTTGGTTCAAATGAGAACGAGTCTTAACGTGAGAACGTAAGAACAAATCACAACCATCTATCAAATGATCCGATCTGCGCTCAACTTAAATTAGGTGAAGGTTATTTACGTATTTTATTGCTAAGCGGTTTTGGTAACTGATTAAATGAAGTTAATACATTCATCCGAAGTTGACTTTTTAATCATTGGAAGCATTAAATTCCTTATAATACGGAACACCATTAGAACTTTTTGCATTTTTTAAAATCAAAGAACATACTCACGGAATTAAGATTTCCTTTTAGAGAACTTTTTGCATGTTTATTTGGAAATGTTGTTCCTTTTTATTCAATTTGTTGTTATGTCATGTTCTTCTCCATTAAAATGTAATTTCTTTTCTATTCACTTATTTTGCATCAAATATTAATGTAGTGTGTTATATCCTAGCTAATAGTAAGATGGTTTATTCATGTGTTTTAAATATTGGTTATTGTTTGTAAAACCAGTATTTTAGTTTTAGATTTTAATTGTTATACTTAATTTATTAGTTATCACAAATAATTCCATCTCATGCACTAAAACATCATACTAGTACACATAACTTTATCACAAATAATTTCACCTCATGCACTAAAACATCATACTAGTGCGCATAACTTTATCACAAATAATTCCGCCCCATGCACTAAACCATCACACTAGTGCACATAACTTTATACGCCTATACACTTAATTCATTTGCATATTACTGCACAAATCCACTGCAGTAGTGCACACCTACGCTTTGTAAACTCAAATACGGAGTATGTTATTCAATATAAACAAGCTCCCACTACTATGTTATTGAACTACACAATCTCTAGAATTTGCATAATTTTATTGTGCATTAGATATCGGTTTGTATATATTACATACAACAAGCTTCACTTTCTTTTTGAGTACGGGGTCATCTCATATGCATTAGATATCGGTGATTGTGTGTTAGATACATGTTCTTGTGCATCAGGTAGATAGAAATGTTTGTTGTTCTTTATTGTATGCATCTTATACATATTTTATTTTTAAAAATTATATATGACATATTGATGTCATATGAAAGAGCATAAAAAGTTATTTAATTTGGTTTATTTTTTGTTAAAATTGGATTATTATTTAAGAAGTTAAATAAATTTATAAACTAAAGAAATTTATATGATTTGAAATTTATTATTACCTAATTTTTAGGGAAATGACAACCCCTCAATCGTGTGATTTTTTTAAAATGACTATCATGTCCATCTAACCTACGTTTAATTAGAAAGAGAGAGCATAGTTTTTTTTAAGTGTTTGCACCTCCATGGTATATCCGTTGATCTACACCATTTTTAATCATTAATTTACTAAGATTTATGGTTAAGATTTGTTCTCACGTTCTCACATTAAGGGGTGTTCTCATTAGAACCCAACCCTATATATATATATATATATATATATATATATATAGAGAGAGAGAGAGAGAGAGAGAGAGAGTATTCTTCTCGTCAGGCCGGTCTGACGGGAACCTCCGTCCGGCCGAGCCCGTTTGGGAACCTTCCCGGTGGACTTTTTTGATGAAATTTTTTGAGCATGTTCCTCATTAAGTCTAGTTTGGCCATACCCAATTTCAGCTCAAAATACGATCGAGAAGGCATTCAAATCATTTTTTAAAGTTGATTGCGTCAAAATATACATTTAAAACTGCAGTCAACTTCAAAAAATAATTTGGATGCCTTCCCGATCGAATTTTGAGCTGAAATTTGGTATGGACAAACCAGACTTGATGAGGAACACGATCAAAAAAATTTATCAAAAAAATCCACCGGGAAGGTGCCCAAACGGGCTCGGCCGGACGGAGCAGCCCGTCAGGCCGGCCTGACATGAACTTTCCCGGTACACACACACACACACACACACACACACACATATAGATTCTCACCCCATTGAAAGGTTCTGACTATCTTTTTTTGGATTTCCCATATAATTATATAAAGGTTCTCATTTATATTTTAAGAAACAATTAACAATCGTAAATAACAATTTAATCATTAAATAATAAAAATAATACATTTATAAAATCAAAGTTATTAATATTAACCCCATTATATTATATAAATACATATGTATTAAAATTATATCTCAAAATATATTTGAATTACTTTAGTTAATTATTGTCTCAATAAACCTAACTTTTTGTGTGGCAACTTTGAAGTTTGAAGGAGATAGAAGTTGTTCTGTTCATCTTATTCTTATTACTTATTGCTTATTCTTATTTGGGAAAACTGTCAAATCAGTCCACTTACTATTATGAAAAAGTCAATTGAGTCCATATACTATTTTTTCAATCAATTAAGTCCATGAAGTGTCAAATTTTCACCAATTTTACCATTTAACCGGTAAACGACCGGTAGCCCCTGTATTCGCTGATACGGATTCCACTTGGCTATTTTGTACTGTTTTTTTGTTTTTTCCTTTTTTTTTTTTATTTCTTTCTTCTTCATTTTTTTCTCCTGTTCGTCCCTACCGACTCTATGCTCTGCAACTCCCCTCTCTTCATTCCTTTTTTTCCTTTTTCCCCTTCTTCTCCCCGCAACTCATCCACTCTTCTTCTTCCCTACTGTTTCTAACCCACATCCTTACCCAACCATCTCCTCCCTTCATTCTTGCCCATTAGTTCAGCCCCCATCTTCTTTCCTTTTCTTTCTTTTCCTATTAGCATTTCAGTATTCGGACGAGGGAAGAAGAAGATAAGAATTTCTCATTATTACTGAAGATGAAGTACAAAGGGTTTATATGTAGTCCAAGAATAGAAAAGTCAAAGAAACGAGTATAACTAACTAACAAAGTCTGTCTAACAAACTAATATAAGCAAAAATATGCTGCAGATGTATCTACGTTCATTCCGTGAGGATGCATATCCTTATGCATTCGTTAATACCCTCCCTCAAGCTGGATCGTAAATGGAATGAAGACCAAGCTTGGAGATAGTACGTTGAAAAGTGGTGGGATATAGGGCCTTAGTGAATGAATCAGCAACTTGATTTTCTGAAGGCACATAAAAGAGCTTGATCAATCCTTCATCAACTTTGATTCTTATAAAGTGGCAATCAACTTCTACATGCTTAGTTCTCTCATGAAATGAAGGATTTTTAGCTAGTTGTATAGCTGATTGGCTGTCACTGTATACGCAAAAAGGCAGTGGAGTGTTGACGTTCATGTCTTTAAGTAAAAACTGAAGCCATTGCAGCTCACAGCTTAAAGAAGCTAAAGATCTGTACTCTGCTTCAGAAGATGACCTGGAAACAGTGCTTTGCTTCTTGGATTTCCATGATATGAGAGAGTTCCCAAGGAAGATGCAAAAACCAGTGATGGATTTTCTTGTGGTTGGACGTGTGGCCCAATCGGAATCAGAAAAAGCTTGAATATTTGAGGTATTATCTGAAGGATAAAAAAGTCCAAGGCCAGGGGATGTTTTCAAGTATCTGAGAATTCTGAGTGCTGCATTGAAGTGGGAATCTCGTGGATCAGATACAAACTGACTAAGATGTTGTACTGCAAAGGATATATCTGGCCTTGTGTTGGTAAGATATATTAATCTTCCAATTAGCCTGCGGTAAGAAGTGGGGTTACTGAGTGGTGTTCCAGAATTTGGAGTAAGTTTGGTTGAAGGATCTAGGGGTGTAGATGCAGGTTTGCAACCTGTGAGACCAAACTCATCTATAAGCTCCAAGCAGTATTTTCTCTGATTTATAACCAGTCCTTGCTTAGAACGTGCAACTTCTAGTCCAAGAAAGTATTTGAGATTCCCTAGATCTTTGATGTGAAACTGAGTGTGCAGATGGTTTTTGACTTTTGTGATCTCTACAAAATCATTTCCAGTGATGATGATATCATCTACATAGATGAGGAGGAATGTAACATGAGAACCAGAATATTTGAAAAAGAGAGAGTAATCTGCCGAGCTGTTGGTATATCCAATGTGACTGAGTGCAGATGTTAATTTCTGATTCCATTGCCTGCTTGCTTGTCTGAGACCATATAAGGATTTATGTAGTTTACATACAAGATCAAATTTAGAAGGGAGAAGTCCTGGTGGAGGAGTCATGTAAACTTCTTCAGTTAATGAACCATGTAAGAATGCGTTGTCAATATCAAGCTGCTGAAGGTGCCAACTGTTGATGGATGCTATGGATAAAAGTAATCTGAGAGTGGTTAATTTGGCAACAGGAGAATATGTCTCAAAGAAATCGATCCCCTCAGTTTGTGTGAAGCCTTTTGCTACTAACCGGGCTTTGTATCTTTCAATAGATCCATCAGGTTTGAACTTGACTTTATAGACCCACTTACAACCCACAGTTTGTTTGCCTGGAGGTAAACTAACTAAGGACCAGGTTTGATTATCCTGAAGAGCTTGTAGTTCAGCTGTCATGGCATTCCTCCAACATTCCTGTAGGTTGGCTTGTTTGAATGTTTTTGGTTCAATAGAAGTGGATATGTTATTACAGAAGTTGATATGATTTTTGGAACAATGGGAAAGATCAAGATATGACTCAAGTTTATATGGAGTGGAAACTGAAGTTTTGGAAGTACCACAATAGTATGAACTAAGATATCCAGGTGGTTTTCTATTTCTGGAAAGTGGTGAGTGATGTGAAGTATGGTCAGAAATGTCACCAGTGAATTCTGAATTAAGGATGGGAGATGGTGTTTGACTATTTTCAAAGCTATAATCATATGAAGTGGATTCAGTAGACTGATGAAATGGAAAGTCTGTCTCACAAAAGACAACATTCCTAGAAACAAAAATATTTTGGTGATTGAGATCAAAGAGAATGTAGCCTTTGGTGCCAGTTTTGAAACCAAGAAAAATACATTTAATGGCTCTTTTGTCTAATTTTGTTCTGCCCGATGAAAGGGTGCTTGAAAAGGCAAGACATCCAAAAGGTTTAAGGAGGTGAAGGTCTGGTTTAGATTGATGAATGATTTCAAAAGGGGATTTTTGGTGAAGAATAGGGGTAGGTAACCTGTTTATGATATGAACAGCATGTCTAACAGCAAAAGACCAGAATTTATGGGGAAGTTTGGCTTGGAAAAGTAAAGCTCTAGTTGTATTGAGGATGTGTTGATGTTTCCTTTCAACAATGGAATTTTGTTGGGGACATTCAACACAAGATGTTTCATGTAGTATTCCAAGACTTTGATAAAAATCAGAAAGAGCAAACTCTTTTCCATTGTCTGATCGAATGTATTTCAAATGACAGTTAAATTGATTGTGAATAAGAGTTATGAAAGGTATGAGTAAAGACTTGACATCAGATTTGAGTTTTAGGGTATGAATCCAAGTGAATCTACTAAAATCATCCACGATGGTTAAAAAATATTTATAGCCATCAATGGAAGTAGTAGATAATGGTCCCCAAATGTCAACATGAATTCTTTCAAAAAATTGTTGAGATTTGGTGGAACTGGTAAGAAATGGAAGTTTCTTTTGTCTTGAGAAATGACAAATGTCACAATTATCAAAAGGAGAAAAAGAAATATCAGTATATTGATTAGAAAGCTGTTTAAGTACAGTGTTTGAAACATGACATAATCTCAAATGCCAAGACAAAGAAGAAGAATCTGGATGTGTAACATCTCTTGTGACTTTATTTACAATACTGGAACCATGTAGACAATTATTACAAGTATTGAAAGATGTCTCATAAACTGGATGATTTGTAAAAGGTAAACAGTAGAGTCCTTGAAGCTTTTTAGCTTGTCCAATCGTCTTCAAAGACTTCTTATGCAAGATGAAACAATTAAGTTCTGAGAATAGGACCACACATGAGTCAGAGGAAACAAGTTTGGGAATAGAGATAAGATGGGAGTGAAATTGTGGTACAAAGAGAGTATGATGGAGAGTAAGATTCCCAATGTTAACTGTACCAGACTGATGTGCTGTTACAAAGGAACCATTAGGAAGACTTATATGGATAGGGGGAATGGATATAAGAGAAGAGAAGAGATTTTGAGAAGGGCAAATGTGGTCAGTAGCACCACTATCTAAGATCCAAAATAAAGAATGAAAAGAAGTACCAGGAAGATGTAGTGGACTGGTGTTGGCTTGGTTGACAGAGTGAGGTGTTTGTGAAAGAGTGGTCTGTTGGAGAAGTGCCATGATCTTGTGATACTGCTCTTGAGACAAAGAAAACTGATTCTGAGTTAGGTTATCTGAAAGACATTGTGGCTGTGAGTTTTCAGCAGGATCAATAGAAGCCATGTTGACAGATGATGAGTTGGTTGCATTGACATTTTTGGATTTGTAACCTGGAGGATAACCATAAATCTGAAAGCAAGTGTCTCGAGTGTGATTAGTTCTTCCACAGTGATCACAAAATTTATTTCCTCTACCTCGTCCTGTTGATGAGTTTCTTCCACCACCTCTATTATTTTGCACATTACCACGATAGGAAGGATTTCCTCTTGAGACTGGATCAGTTTTTGGTTGAGATTGGGTTGTCACATTGAAGGTAGCAGCATTTGACATAGGTAATGAGTTCACAGTTCCAAATTCACGTTCATGTTGTAAAACCAAAGAGAAGACTCTTGTAATAGCAGGCATTGGATTGATTAACATGATTTGAGATCTGACCTGAGCAAATTCATCAGTCAATCCTCTTAAAAACTTTATGATAAACTCATCTTCGCGTTCTTTGATAATTTTCTTTAGAACTCCATAAGAGCACGGTGTTGAGCATTTGCATATAAGAACAGTTCTATATTGCTCCAATTCCTTCCATAATGTCTGTAATGTGGTGAAATACTGAGTAACAGAAGAAGAACCTTGACGAACTTGATGAATTTCGTCATGGAGGTCTGCGATGCGAAACATGTTGCCATGCGAAAATCTTTCACTCAGATCTGTCCAAATTGCTGCAGCGGTGTCAAAATAGATCACAGATTCTGCAATCGAAGGAATCATTGCACGCATAAGCCAAGCCATGACTATGCGATTACACCGTCTCCAAGGTTCGTATAGGGGATCAGTTTTTGCAGGTGAAGGAAAAGATCCATCAACAAATCTGTCCTTATTCTTTGATTCGAGCATGGCAAGCATATTATGACGCCATGAATGATAATTCTTCTCATTGAGAAGAACTGAAACAAGAACCAAAGTCGGATTTTCATTGGGATGCAGAAAAAGCGGATTAGAAGGGTTTATCAGGTGATCCGGAGTGGATTCTGAGCTATCGTAGTTGGAACGAGTGTTGACCATGGTGAAGCTTCAATTAATCGTTAATGGAGTATGCGGAAAGGATAGAGAATTTTCATCTGATACCATATTAGCATTTCAGTATTCGGACGAGGGAAGAAGAAGAAAAGAATTTCTCATTATTACTGAAGATGAAGTACAGAGGGTTTATATGTAGTCCAAGAATAGAAAAGTCAAAGAAACGAGTATAACTAACTAACAAAGTCTGTCTAACAAACTAATATAAGCAAAAAT